>VYZQ01033033.1:147904-267099 GCA_013400655.1 Mystacornis crossleyi | reverse complement strand
TTGGCATGAGCACCCCTCACAAGTCTGGGCTCTTGTGCTTACAGCGAGAGGTGGTGATGTCCTGAATGTGGAATAGTACAGCTCTTTCGTAGGGCACAGCCTTATCAACGAAGCCCAGCTTGGCTGATTGCAAGAGGTGAGGCAGGGCTTCTGCCCATATGTACTCTATTGGAAAAGATCAGGGAATTTCTGGATGTGTGAGTTGTATCTGCCCTGGTATCACTTGGATGAGTGGAGCAACACATGCCAAGAAGGGAAGCCCCATGGGTCCTGATTTTTAAGCAGGAAACTGATGCTCAAGAGGAGTCTGTATGACAGCTAAGCTGGTGTCAGAAAACAGCCAGGCTTTTAGTGCCTCTGCCTTTGCCATGGGTTTATTGGGCAGTTGCTTTGGTACCTCTGTTCCCAAAGGAATATGGCCCTGCTTTGCAGAGCATTTTGCTTCTAAAACTTCATGTGGAATGCACAGGCGTCTGTGTGGACAATGAAATGACCTGCCAGGAGGGGTGCAGAGGCTTGCTTACTTTGGCACTGTCTACATCTCTTCCCAAGTGTTTCTACCTCTGGGACAGCTGCAGAGCTCCTGCATCATCTTGCACCCAGTATGGGGACTGGAGAAATTATATTAAAATATCTCAGGTCATTACACAGTGCCCTGTGACTTCAGCTTTGTGCAGGGACTGATATCCCACCTCTGGAGTGGAATGTGGCAGTGGGGTGATGCTGCACAGCTATGTTAAATGCCATTTTTGAACAAGCAGTGAAAGATCCTGCTGTATCCACTGACAGCAATGGGCTGGGCGACAGAACGGAAATGCCATGGTGGAATTTGCCTTTGCTGCTGACCCTTGTATGACATGCAAGAGCTCCTCATCAGCAGACCTTTGTTTTTCCTTACCCAGAATACAAAGCAGTGTTTCATTGGCATGGCTGGCTGTTTTCCTTCTGTCTTGACTCGGTGGCAGAACTGAAGCAAGCTTTCCAGAGATAGACTGAGTGTTCCAGTTATCATCTGCTTCAATCCCAGTTCCGTCCTGCCAAGGCTCTCACTTGTGCTGTTGCAGTGAAGTGCTCAAGAAGCCTTCAAAGGGAGATGCAGCTCTGGAGCTGAGATCTTGGCCTTCATTTTTGGCCTGGAAAGCTGCTTTTGGAACAGTAAGCATGAGATTTCTCTTGAAACCTTCTTTGTGTGCCTTTCTGAAGAAATAGCTGGAAGGAGAAGACTTGTCAGTTGAGCTCTAAAAGAGAAACCTATTGGCTCTGAATACACTGGGGACATTATTTAAGGTCAGTTGATCTGTGAGAAGGCACAACTTATCTAATGCAGCCTAAGGTTAGTTATGCAACAGACAGGCTGTTCTTTGTTGTGAAGAACAACTTCAGTGTGTGCCTGTGAAAATCAAAGGTCTTGCTGAAGGCATGTTGTGTTCTAGCTGGAAGCTATTGGGTGTCCTCCTCTAGTGATTTTCCTTCTGTAGTAGATGAGCCTCACGGAAAGGTTTCCAGTGGGAAAGGCACTCAGCCGTGACAGGCTGCAGGGTGGGGCTCCCAGCAGATGTGTGCTCTGGTGGGTGCTGGTGCAGGGCCACATGCATGTGGTATTGCTTCAGACCAGCTTTTACTTCTGTCTCTTCTCCCCTGTGCATCTCCCTCTGTCATAGACCAGGTCACTGGATTGTCTACATGCCTACCTAGGGCAGTATTTTAAGGAAAACACTGTAGAAGGGATGTTTTCTGACTTCTAAAGAGAGAAATGCAATAATTTGTAATTTATATTGTTTGAAATATGATGTTTGCAGTGTGCTGGCTGCATGGCACTGACATCTCCTTTCTTGGAGAACCCTTCTCTCCCCATCATCTCTTATTAAACATGCTGCCCTGCCAAAGTGCTATTATGTCTCCAGAGACACTCAGCAAATAAAGGAAGGGTATTTTTTTCTTTAAAAGTACAGTTGGTCTGCTGTGCCTTGTGGGGTAGGTAAGAGTGAACAGTTCTGGGCAGGCATTTTTGGGTTTGAATCTCTGTGTACAGTGAAAAATGCTTTATTGCTTGTGCAAAGGTAAGCATAATATCCAGCAATGTTGCCTGATATGCTTGTGGATTGTCTTCTTTCTGTGCTTTTTATTTGTGTGGTATGTACAGGGAGGTTTAGCATTTGCAAAATGAGGATATTTTAACCAGTTCTGCACAAATACTGGACCTGCATGGTTTGTTAGCTGTGCACTCCTAGGCAGAATTGTGGGGTAGTGGAAATAATCAAATACCTTGAGGTGTTTTTTGTGCCTTTTTTTTTTCTTTTTTTTTTTAAGGACTTAATGTAAGAGACAGAAAAATTAAACCTTAGAAAGAAATAACCAAGGAGTATAGTCATAACATGTTTTTTTCTTTACGTTCAACTTTATATATAGACACCTTGATGAAACCTATATGGTCCGTGATGGAAAGGTGATGGCTGTGATGTGGTGTGACAGTGGGGGAGTAAACTGGGGTAGCTGCAGCAATCCCTGGTTTGGGTGCCTCAGAGATGCAGATGCTTCAAGCTCAGGGGTAGCATTCCCATCTCCCTTGATGCAGCTTGGGACCAAAAGGGTTTTCCTGAGTTGCCTCTTGCTCTGAAAGCTTTTCTGTTCTTGCAAGCTCCCTTTGAAGTACACTCAGGTGCTGCAGTTAATGAGAAATTTCCTCTGCTTTACCAAGATCAGACTCTGCCTTCCCCCTTCTCAGCATCCAACATGATTAGCAGTTCCTGTGAATCCAAGCCTATGGATTTTATGAAGATCCCTGACAGCCAGGGGTGATTGTGTTCTCCCTGAGTGTTTCCTAAGTAGGAGGAAATCAATGCATCAAGGGGGACTGTGCCTGACATCTATTAATTACACTGTCCCCTTACATCTAATGCAGTAGAGGAGGGTCTGAAAGTCAGCCCCCTGTGCCCTGGCTAATTGATACAGAAACAAACTGATACAAATGAATTGAACTGGTTTGTAAAAAAAAAAACAAAACAAAACAAAAAAAGAAGAGAACATTTTTTTGGTAGTTGGAATTGGAAGGAGCAGTTGCAAACTGAAGTACAAGGTACAGCAGTGTGAGATGCTTGGTTGCAGCAGCCCCCCTGAATGGCCCCACGAGCCCTACAGTGCCCCATGCTAAATGCTGGGGGATAAAACACTTCAGCTGTTAATGCTGCATCAAATGAAGGCATTGTGGAACATGCCTGGGGCAGTGGGCTGGGGGATAATCACTGTGTCCTTCCCTTAGATGAGATGAGTTTGAAGCTTTACCATCCTGACTTTTGCAGCACACGTTCAGCTGGATATGACATCAGTGTTAAGAGCTGTGGCACTTGCGGTTATGGCCTTGGGATTCCTTATATTTACTTTCTAGGGAACTAAAATTCAAAACAGCTTTTATGGCTGTCATGACAATACTGTCAGTTTCAAAAGAGGTGGCTAAATGTGCAGTGACCTTTAACTAATAGGCCATATCCTACTTTCTGTGTGTTTCCAATTAGGAGAAGTATGCTACAAATTTTTAAAAGAAATCATTAAAAGAGAAAAGTTACTTAACTGCTGTAAGACTTCTGCTTTTTTCCCAAAATAAAAATAGTGAATTTTTTTCTGAATGCAGGTTTCATACGACTACTATTATAAGCTGGAAATCAAGATTTAATTATAGCACATACCATCTGCCACTAGTGGTGGAAGAACAAGACTGAACTCTTGACTGCTGTAAGCACTTTTAATTTGCAGCTTGGAGTGAGGTCACAGGGCTTCACATCCTTCCATGGAGGAGAGGATGGGATTCTTGGTTACCACTGCTGATTCTCTTCCTGAGCTGTTGGGATTTTAGCACTGTAAATCGTGGGTCCAACACCTTATTCTTGCTTGGTGTGGTGAGTTTTGCCTTCAGAGTAAAATAAAGGAGGGTGTTGACTATGCCAGGCTTGACCCAGCTCTGTCTGAGCTGTTACCAATAAAAGCTGGAGCAGCTCTGTGGGAAGACAAAGATGAGTTTTTTTGCGTGTTTTGATGGTGGTGGGAGGTGATGGGCACATCTGGCTGAGATAAAGAAGAGTCTTTCCCTGTGCTGCTTCTGAGAGGCCGCATCCCTCCTCTTTATTTTCCTGGATGTACATTGCAAAATAATTTTATATGTTTGTTCCTAAGACTTGGGCTCATTTTCATGAGCCGTGGTGGATCATTTGCTACCTTAGAAAAAGCAGAACATATTTTTCCCCTTTTTAAAATGTACTTTGCTAAATAGGTATTTCTGTCAAATTGCAGTTTCCTCCAAAACATATTTCTTTATATAGAAAATGGGATTCCACCTCTCCTAGACCTTTGCTAACAGCTGTTCTGCTAGCTAAATGTCACTGAATTAAAAAGAAACAAAAATAAGAATATGATGGCTTTGGATAGATTTTAGTTGACTATTTCGGTCCTAGGTAGAAGTAATCCTGCTCTCTTCTGAGTGTGGAGATATTCTGGGGATTATTACCCTGCTATTTTACCCTGCAGAGCACTGTGAAAGTGCAGCATTTCTGGAAGGCTGGGATACATGTATAACACATACATAGCTTTTGCCAGACCAGAGAAGTTCTGGGGCAGCCCTGTGGACACTCGAGAACTGAGTGTGCTCCTGCTTTTGGCAGCTCAGCCTTTAGCGCTGACCTATAACAAAGTTGATGCAATGAGATAGTTTCAGGTTGGGGTGCGTAGGAAAAGGGGACCTGTGCCAGCCTTTTGAAGGTTGCTTTGATTTGTTGCTGGGCACAGTGAGGACTCCTGGGGTATTATCTGAGGATTAAGTGCAACATTAAACATTGGAGCTCCCTTGTCAAAGAAAGGGCAGATTATCAAAATATGATTTATAACCAACAGTTTACTACTAGCTACAGTAATTAATATGAAACATGATGGGGCCCATCATTAATATGCTTTGTTGTCTCAGCTTGCATTACTGCTGCTGGCAAGGCCAGCTTCTGAGGCTAATGAGGGACAGGGAAGAAAGAAATCTGTGCTGCTGTTAGCTGGTGGTAATAGCTCTCTAGGTCACACACTGTACCGTGCATTGCATCTGATCACAAATCTCAGCCAGGCATACCTGTCCAATAAAAGCTGCTTTCCCAAATTCTTGCTTAGAGAGACAAGAATTACTGTTTGTGCCAAGGTCACTCAGAGCCAGTGAAAAACTCTGTTAGCATAGGGATGGGGGAGAGGGTGCACAAACTGGTTTGGAGGATGAGGAGAAAACTTGTCAGTGGTCCAAATCCTACTCAGATTATTGATGAGGAAAGGCAGTTAATGTCCAGTGGTGGTGATCAGTGAACTTGCCTGAGGGAGGAGAAAAACGGAAGAGCCTTTTCCAACATTTTCTCATGGCCAGGCGCCCAGATGAGGGCAATGACTGGTGCTGTGCTGTTGATGGGAATCTGTTGGCAAGGAGCTTGTGGTTGGTTTGAGATGGGTCCCACTTCCTGATAGCCCATCTCGAGCTGCCTGAGAGCCGTGTGACTTTAGCAGAAGTTTTATTACCACGTTAGTTTCCAGAGAGATGTTTGGAGCCATTCCCAGCACTGGGTTTACCTGCAGCAACAGCTTGAGCTCCTTTCTGGTGTTTCGGTGAAGGGTAGGGGGCAGCTGATGGCTCTCCTAAGGTGTGTCAAGAGTTCATGTTAAAATGAACAAAGCTGTTCTCATGGTCTGTTTGCTGTGTCAAGTTCAGGTTTACTGGTCTTCCAAACACAGATCCCACACTGTCATCCAAATTTGAGAAATACCTGAGGATGGAAGGATGCAGGATGCAGTCAGGTCTCCTGCATGAAGATAGCAGTGGGAAAACCAAGTGCCTTTGAAATTTGGCATGCTTGAGCTCCATGGTCACCATGATTAATTGTGACCTTGATTAGAAGATATTTTTGGCTTAGCACCCAGCCTTACTTTAAATATTTTGGTCCAGCAAGACTTTCTGACCTGCAGCTGCCCACGGTGGCAACACCGAACTGGGGCACTTTTACAGCAGAGTGTAGTGTACCTTAGTTTTATTGAGCATTGCCCAAATAGTTGAGAAGGATGTCCTAAAGAGTCTTGTGTTAGTCCAGATTTAGCTGCTGGTATTTCCCAAGAGCATCAGGGCTGTCTGCAGGGAAACTAAAAGGTTTCAGCAGTTCTGCTTTAGCGAGAACCAGGTAAGCAGTAGTCTCGTAGTCCTCTCTGTACATCTCTTCCAAACATGTCCTTTTTGGCATGTTTGGTGATCAAATCAGATACATCCATTTCATGTTGAGATGACACGATAAATGGTACATTTGCCAGTTTCATTTCCATGGCCTTGGTTATAATGGTTTTTGCTGTGTGCCTTTAGTCATCCCTGTTGCTGGCTGTAAAGGGTTGGAGGGGTCTGTCTTGTGGAGGTTTATATACACTTGTCATGTCTGTTTTTTAGATCCCAGCACTTGACCTCCTTACTTATCCCATAAAGGAGCCTCTTGAACATTGACTAATCCCACTGGGATTTGTGCAGACTGGCTGAAAGCCAGGTCCTCCCTGGGTGGGTGCAAGATGCATCAAGGAGTTTGAACATTTGTGTCCTGTCTTGCCTGAATTAATCTAAGTTGAGGCAGCTGGATGACAGGGTAGTGCAGTGTTATGCCATCATCCTTAACTTAATGCCTGATAGGGCATGATGATTGTATGACCATTAACAATATTTGTATGCAGACTACAAGGCTGGCCCAGAGAGATGCAGAATGGGGCATCTCTGAGAAGTGGAGACTCTTTAGTGTGTGCGCTTAGGTCCGGACTACAGAGCTGACCAGATGACCCACCACAGGGTTGAAAACCTTGCTGTTGCTGATTTACTTTGCTTCTTCAGAAATATTTAGTTTTCTAGTTGGTTTTAGATTTTTGTTGTTGAATTGATGTTTGTGTTGTAGCTGCAGAAGAATTTTCTCTTTGGGACCTTCAGTATGTTTGACAAAGATGCATTTCTCTGAGAGCCGCAGGGACAGCACAGTCAAGGATTGTGGAGTAGAGCACATGGCCAGAAACAACTATCTGGAAATTAACATTTCTGGCTAAAATATCGGTGCTCTTGTCCGTTGTGGAGAGGGCCAAAATGCTATAAACGGCTTAGTTTGGTTTGATGTTAGAGCCAGTACATTACCTATCCCCAATAATTGCAGTGTCCTTCCCATCTGGAAGATTCTTCAGAAGTTTTTGCTAGAATTAGATTAGTGCTTTACAGAGGTGGGGGGAAGTTCTAAATATTTTGAAATCTTTTGAAAATAGTAGCAATCTAATCACAACAAATAGCACAGTAGTGATGTATACACAGTGGTTCAAGTATTGCTTAATAATCTTTACCCACTGCATGTGGTGCCTTGGGCCTGTCAGCATGAATTTCAATGGAATTCTAGTTGCTTTTCCAATCATAAAAATAGTCCTTCTGCCCAAAGTAAAGTTTGTGTTTGCTGCCTCATGTGTTTGTATAGACAGACACATGCATAGGTAGACTTGGTAGCAATAGTGATGTCTTGGGTGGTTTCATGCTGTATTAACAAGGAGTGTGTTGTCGGCAAGCTTTCCAGTATTTGTTAAAGGTTTGCACGGGTAATAAAATCTGTAAGAAAATTGATCTAATTTTGAGATTGAGAGGTGTGAGAATAAAAGATGCTTTACTGTAAATTGTAGGTAGATAACAACAGAAACTCGAATATTAGAAGAAACTGGGTATCGCACAAACCACACACTTTCACATCACTAAAACAAGAGCTATGCTCACACAGAAACATGAACCTCTTTGCAAACCGCAGAAAGTAAAAGGGAGCTCTCCTGTTTCATTATTGATCTAATTGCTCTTTTCTTGATATGAGAAACGATATGAAATGCTCTTGAATATTCCAGTACACACAGAAACAGACCATTACTTTTGGAAACTTTTAAAGGCACAGCACATCCTGGTAAATAGCAAGGTCATTAATTTCTGAGAGTCAAAACTGCCTACTTAATTGTTCTACTGGAACTGAATATATTATAGCTTTGATGAGAACTTTCCACTTGGGAGTGACATTAAATGGAGAGAGCCGAGCCCATATTTTCACGTGATTAAATCAGTTTTGAAAGATCAGGTGGTGCAATCCTTTTAAGTAAGTCCTGTTCTAAGAAAAGGTCCTCTTTTTGGAGTACCTTAGTGTTGGAGTGCTTTAAAGCTCCCTTCTAACCCAAATTTCTCTGCAGTTCTTTGTGGCTCTTGCCTTTATCTATAATCTCTTTCCTTTGGTTTACAATCCCATTTAAGACCAAGTTTCCTGAGTAACCTGAAAGTTTGGGCCTGCGGGACTTGTGCAAAATGTGTGTGGTTAAAGCCTCGCTGTGTTTGCGTGTGAGAACAAACATGCATAGGAACGAGGTTCCTGGATTGATCCAGCGAAGTCTGGACGTGTTTCAAAGCTGTGAGTCTGACGAGCCGTGCTTTTCTGGGGGGGAGCTGTGAAGGTGAGCGTCAGTCTGTGCTCACCTCCGTGTTTTACAACACTCCTCCATTTATGATCTCCACCAGCTCTGCTGCTCCGCCTGCTCCTGCCAGCAGTCTCACCTCCTACTCTTCTGCCAGGCTGAGCAGATTCTGGAGTCTGCTGGCTGCAGGCAGTGCCAGCTCCCTGACAGAGCCCTTCTTGAGGCTGTGGCAGAGCTGAGACAAGGGGATCCTTGGTTCTCCTTGGCTTTTGATAGTGGCTTGCTCCAGTGGCACTGGGCACCTTTTCTTTCCCTTGTTTCAGCAACTTGTCTCTCGCTCGGTTTCTACAACTTAAAAGCACCTGTATCACCAAATTTGGGACTCTCATATAATGGTTTGCGTTAAAAGGAACCTTAAAGATCTTCTTCCAACCCTTCTCTGGGCAGGAGCACTAGACCGGTTTGTTCAAAGCCCCATCCAACCTGGACCCTCAACTAGAACTGCACAGTGGCTTTTTTTTTTGCAGTGGGTAGTTCATCCGAAATACCCAGTGGTGAGAACGAAGCACAACGCAACCTTTAATAGAAGATTTTTGAAGCCGTTCAAGTTAATTTTGAGAACTACTTTTCACTTCCTAAAATCTTCAGCATTTCAAAATGGTCTTGAGATTTGCAGAAAAGATCACTTCCAGCAGTAGCTAATAGTAAAAGGTGGAGAGGAAGAGTGACTTCTCTTAATAGCTTGTTCTTAAGACATCTCAATGACTCGTTTGATGAATGAGTGATGATTTTTTTTGCCTGAATCTCCTGGCAATTCACTTTACCTGTATGGCATGTTAAGCTCATTGTAATTTTCCTTTCTTGTTTATTGATTTGTTGATTCTTTTTTTCCCCCTCCACCACAAACCCCAAATTAATTAGATCTCTTTAAACCAAGATGAGGACAAGTCTCCAACTTGCAAGAATATGATTGCGTGGTTGGAGAGATGTCACTGCTACAGAGAAAAATGGCTTGGTAGTAGTTGTCCAAATTGATGTTCAAATCCATGTTCATTTTAGGGGCATTTTCCCTTGAATTGTCACACAGTCCCAAGGTACTGAAGACAAACTCAAGCCTATCCAAAAGTCAGTCTCTCAGAAATCTTAGTAACTATTTGGCTTTGGGTCTCTGCTCCTGAGCCAGTAGAAGAGGAAGCTGGCTTTTGGTTTAGGCAGATCAGGACAAAACCAGATTTGTTTGCATTTGTGCACCAAGTTTTGTTTTGTTTTGTTTCTGGAATAGCAGCTGTATATATAATGTAACACGGGGAAAAGATTAAGTAAACTGTTTCAGAAAAGCTTTAACAGACATTTGGCAAAAATGTAAGAGAAAGATGATTTTTTCATTGTTTCCTCAGAGCTCAGCAAACCATTCTTTTGAGTCAAGGTGAACTGTTGATTTATTTGCAGGACTAAATAGCTGTTTCTAAGATGCAGATAAATAGTCTGCAAGCTTCCAGATGCTGCCAGGAGGAGAAGTAAACATTTAGCTCTGGAAATGTGCAGATCACTAGCTCAGGTCCTCTGCCCTTGAAGGACTTCTGCTCTTGTTTGTTGATGTTTCTGTAGCACGAGAGAGGCCTCAGTTTGGAGCAGTTCTCTGTTGGTCAACTCTGTGACAGCAGGCCATGACTGTCTCCAGTGAGGTGAACCACAGTCACAGCAGGTGGATGGGAAGAGCCAAGGGGCAGAGGAGAGAGGGTGAAAATGGTGTTTCTGTCAATGTTTCAGTAAAGCTGAAGCGTAAGACTGATGTTCATTAGTAATGGTGGATGGTAGTGCTGTGCTTGCTTCCAGCCGGTTCCTAACAGTGGTTGAATATTTCTGTGCCTGCTGGGAGGGAGCTGGGGAGAGGAGAAGCATTTTATTCTAAACTCCATCTGGAGAGAGCTACTGAACCAGGGGGAGGAAATCCTCATCCTTCAGACTTGTGGGATGATAAGAAATTAATTTGTAATCCCCAGGCAGGTTCAGAAATTTTAATCCTCTACTGAGCTGCTGTTTTCTTGCTTTTGAGTCAGAAGCTGGAGAATACCGGCATATAGAAGTTGGATTTCCATCTTTTTACATCCAGTTACTTAAATTTCAAGTACACCATCTTGTGCATGTTCAGGTGCTTGGCCCACATAGTGGCACTTTGTATTTTAAGAATCAGAATGAAACCCAACTTCTAGTTTCCAGAAGAATGGTGCAGTTCCCACTGAAGGATCATGCTGTCCTGAATTCTCTCACAGTTCCTGCTTGATGATGTTCTTACCTCCATCATGAACTAAAACATGGTACTAAGTACCCATCCAGTTTCAGTGGCAGATGAAATTATTCCTGGCTCTATGAGTTTGTAAAGCGCTTTGGGATCTTCTGGATTGGAAAATGCTGTTGTATGTTTGTCTGAGGCAGTATTTTCACCGTGTTTTATTTCAATTGCTCCTGTTATATGTTTTGGTTTTCATTATATATACAGATAAGGCTCATATGAAATGGGCTTCTGTTTTGTTTTCTCACCAGAGGAGTGATTCATTTTTGAATTGAAATGTATTGCTCCAAGCCAACCTTCTCCCCATGTGCTAATGGGAGGAGAGGGAGAAACAAGCATGGATCAAGAAGGATTATTTTTCTCCTACTGCATTTACAAACTTTCCAAATGGCTTTTCAGGAAGGCACGTGAACTTAACTGCCTGGCATGGGAGAACCCTGGTCTTGTATGTTTTAAGAAGATGAGATGAGCTTGAATCTCATCAGTTGTCTGTTTAGGCTGCCGTCATATGCTACCGGCATTGTTCTTCACAAAACCAAAAAGATAATTTATGATCCATTTTAAATTGAGGAATTTTTTTTTGTTTGTTTTCCTGTATTTCCTTATTTTCATAACACTAGCTTTAACAAAGCTACTTGCACTGGTTTTGGGGCACTGACTCCATAGGCACCTTCTGCAGCATGGCCAAAGTCATCAGTTTATGGTCTCTGGCCCTTTGTCCAAGGGAGCTGGTTGCCATCCACAGGAGAGGAAAACTGCACAGTGTAGCAGATGGTTCTGTTCTGGTTAGAAATGGATAGCCCAGGTACTCAAAAATGGAGAGAGGAGATGCTGAGATTCCACCTGGGGTCTTGTGTGTGTTCAGAGTTGTGTTGCTCTGTCACCTGCAGCTCAAACTAAATGTCACTGTAGATTTTGTGGAGCCTGCTGCCTGTCCCATAAGCACCCAGACTGAGATAATAGTGTATTTAATGGAAATCAATAAAATACAGGTAAATATTCTCACCTTAGTTAAAGTGACCTGAGCCTACTCAAGAGGATATTTACCATGTTTTAAACTAAAAACACAGCTCAGTCTCTTTCTTTTCTTGGGCTTGGGCAGCTGCAATGATCCTTCCCCACTCACCCTTTTCATTTTCACAGTTTGTGGAACTATTTGAACGTTCCTAAGGTGCCCTCCAATTTTGAGATAAATGAGGAGACGTTGACATTTTTAAAGCAGCACCAGCACCTGAGGAACTGCTTGGAGGATCCTTGGAGGATTTGCTGCCTTGAATGGACTATTGGTGACTGTGTCCTCTGTGCTGCTGTGATTACAACACAGGCAGAGGGCATTGCGAGGATTGAAAATGTTCTGCATTTTTGTTGGCATGAAATAAGAATTTATGTGAAAGTTTTTCCAAGGAGGAAAAAAGAGAAGAGACTGTGACAGATCTTCATAGCTGATGGTAGGTTCATTCACCACAGGAGAGCTGGTGAGACAAATGTGAGACCTTGGTTACACATCACCTAAATACTTTCTGACTTAAGAGCATTTGAGCTGGAATCACTTGCAATTAGCATGGGCTTGGCAGAAACTGGCACTGCTGCTGTTTGTGCAGAAACTGCTTGCACAGTCCAGTTGTGCCGGGGGAAAACTGCGGTCAGCCATTAGCTCAGGGGTAGTCTTGAGGTGGTGTCTGTGCAGTGGCTGCTCTTAGAGCAGCTGATGTCCTTGATGGCACAGCAGCGGCTCTACAACCAACAGCACAGCTGTCTGTCACCTGTACCCAATCTGTCACCCAAATATTGTGGTCTTTAACCTATTTGTCGTAATAGGCCACACATTTTTTAGGCAGCTATTGGTGTCTGGGAGTCTTTAACAGCGTTGCTTGTGACAACCTAGGCATGCACATGGTCCAGGGAGATGTGACCATTGCTCTGCTCTTCACAGTCTGCTTGGATGAGGTCGTTTTCTCAGCTGGCTGTGGTCAGGCTGAGGCTGAGTGCAACCTGTTGTAGGCACAAATGACCCAGCTGGGAACAACTGTCCAATTGACACAATAAATTATATCTAAGTCTGTTAAATTAAGTAAATAATGAGGACCACAGGATACCTGCTGATCCCCATAACCTGTGTTGCTGGAGGTTGGGTGAAGTGTCTCCTGCCTGCCTCATGGAGCCTGGGAGCTTGTGAGTGGGTGGCGTGGGAACTGGGGACAACTGAGGATTCGTACAGGGATGCAGAGTTGCTCCTTGGGGCAGAACAAGAAATGTATGATTCTTGGCCCTAGAACGAAGAAAGCAAGACGCTGTGGACTTGTTGCAACCCGTGCAGTCTGTGAATGTTTTCTTCTTGTCAGATGCTGCTGTCACATAAGTTATTTTATTGCCAAAGGGCAGGGAATGAACTGGTGAAGTGGGAGAGAGGGCTGCATGTTGTAGAAATCAGTGCACCAAATGTGCAATTGTTTACTTTCTGCTTTTGCAGCGTTTATAAACCTATAGGATTTGGCGGGGGGGGGGCGGGGCAGAAGGGATGGTGGTGTAGGACATAACATCTGTCTCATCCAGGAGAAAGCGTGTGTTCAGATGAGAGAGCATTATGCATACAATGCCTGAAATCAGCCCTTAAAATAGCACACTCCACGTCTTAGTAATGTATTGAATATATCTGGATAAGAAACAGTCTGATTGAAGTATTGAGCTTATTGTAGTGTGTCTGCTGTGACTCATCAGGAAATTGAAAGTCTTGAGACAAAACTCACCCCCCTTCAGTCTTTTTGGAAGAGACAGGAATTAGTCTTAGATGGGAGGTAATTAATTGTTCTGTGATTGCCATAAATAGGTACTGAACAACAAGCTTGTACTGAAATATTTATATCCTAAGCCCTGTCTTGTGAGCCCAGCTATCCAGAATCTCCATCAGAGAGAGACAGTGAAAAAGAAAGTTCTTTGGAATGAGCAGCACTTCCACCTACATATGTTTAAGTGAGACTGGTTGGAGGTGAGCTGGTAGGCTGCATGCTGTAATAAGCCATTTACTAGGATAATGGCTGTAGGCTACAAATGCTGTTTCTACTTAGTCTGTCTATTCAATGCAAACATTAAAAAAGAAAAAGCTCTCTCCCTCAGTAAAGTCTATAATACTCTTAATCCCCAGTGTACGCCATGAATATTAATTTAGCCAATGTCGTAATACCCCATGGAGGCAGATGATGAATGTGCAGCCTTTTTCATCCACTGGGGAAACTGAGGCAGTGGGAACGACTTCAGGCTTCTGGTTTTAGACTGGGGAAAAATCCTGGGCGACAGCCTGGCTTGATGGTGAGTAAGCGCCTGCTGGCTGGTCCTTGATGGGAGTGTGGGAATTATGATTTTCAGGGTCTAATCCCACAAATTTAGGGTTTCATTTGGAGAGATTTGCTGCCTGCTGTTGCAGGCAGCGCTGCCCTGCTTGTGGAGTCACAGAGGGTGCATTGGCACAGCTGGCAGAGGTGGATTGTGAGGGGATGAGTATGTGCAGGAATAAATGTGTAATTTACTGAGTAGCCATAGCCATTATGTATCTGTCTGACTGCAGGATATTGCTGGGAATCCAGATGTTGAGAAAAGAAGCAAAAGAATCAAGATGATCAAATACCTGTTTAAAAAAACCAGCGCCCAAGGAAAAGGAGCTTGATGGCTTTGTGTTTGTCTGCAGTGAAGTCATGGCAACAGAGAACTCATTTAGCAAAATTAACTGTTTCTCTATCTTACAAAAAAAAAAAATCATATGAAAATGATGCAAGGGAACATCCTTTTATCTAAACCAAATGAATCCATTTGTGCCAAAGCAAAGGAGTCATCCCGGGGAGTTTGCTCCAGAGAGCACATACTTTATTGGAACAGAATGTAACAGTTGTCCCAAAGCTGTAACTGTAAAAGCATCGTGCCTTAGGCGAGCCCTTTCAGTACAGGAAAACCAAGCTTAGGTTCTTGCACCTGCATGGTGTTGAAATAGAAGCATGATTTTAAGCTTTTGGTTGTTTGGGATTTCAGCTCAGTTAAGATTTGGATGCAGCTTTGAGAAGGACTGTAATCTCTTTGAAGTTCCTTATGGGTAACGCTTAGTATTGAAATTATCTAGGGTGAAAGTGCTGATGCTGCATTGGCTTGGGTGTACCCAAATACTTGTAAAAGACCAGTTGCCTCTAGTTCCCTTTGACTTTCATTAGACCATAGGCTTCTTTGTGCCCAAGACTCCTTTTCATCTCCTAATTTAAGTAGTATTTGAAATAATTCTCATACAAGCCACAGAAATGACGCTTCTGTGCTACTTCTGTTCTGATGTTCACTGCCCATCGCCATGCACAGACCACTCCGTGAAGCAGCAGAAGAGGTGAACCACACAGTGACTGTATTGGTAGGCATGAAAGTTCATTTTACATCACTGAGAATCTCATATTTGGAATTCAGAAATTGTTCATCTTGTTAATGAACAAGGGCACGCTCCAGGGAAAATATCACGAACTCAGATGTATTGCTTGAGGCGCCTGGAAAGTGGCGTTTCTCTTAAGCAGTGTTTTCCAACCAGATTTTACTTTGTGGCTCTCTTGGAGATGGTTTTAAGCAACACCTTATGGTTTCCCTGAAAGTGTCTGACAGCAGACATGCAGAGCTTTTATCTATGTGAAGGAGTGCAACAGTTTGGGGGAGATTTTCAAGGATGATTCAACTTTGAGATGGCTTCTGTCAAAAATGTTGGGTAAGCTTCAGACTAATTGGAAACCTCCCCTTTCATTGAAATCACAGAACCACAGAATATTTTGATTTGGAAGGGACCTACAAGGCTTATTGAGTCCAAATCTTAAGTCAGTGCTCATCAGGTGAATGTAAATTGTTTTCCATTGGTTCTCATACCTCAATGTCTTTCTCCTGCAACTTAAACTTTGGTTTAATGAAAGAAATGTGGGAACTTAGAGTAGGTGGATGAGTTCTAGTCAGTGAAGGAAAGCTGCAATCATTGGATATCCAGGTAGATCACTCAGATGTTATTTTGAAGGTGATCCATGTAAAAAGCCAGTGTTTGAGGATTCTTTTTGGAAAGCATCCCTTTCAGGAGGGACTTCATGTGAATAGTAGGGCTCTTCACACTGCTGAATCACGCTTATCACATGGGTTGCAGAGGTTGGCTTCCCAACTCAGCCGCAGGCTGCTGGTGTATTTGCAGTAGTGGCCTGTTTCTTTCCACTTGTTTTCTCACCCCTAAGCCTGGACATAGTCCTTGGTGTAGCTATTAACAGTGTGGGAGCAGAGGCTCTAGCAGCCTCCTGGCACAGCCATTCCTGTGGGCTTGGGTGTTGCCATCAGGAGAGAGGAGAGCGAGGGGCCGAGGGTGGGAGTGCAAAGCCCAGGCGGTTGCACATCAGATGTTGTCAGGCTTTTAAGGAGTAGCAACTCACATCTCAGGCTTTCTTTGGTGAGGGATGAGATCCCCAAACCAGAATGTTCACAAGTGAGGCAGCCCCAGCCCTATGGGTTGTCCCAACACGCTTGGGGCGGATAAGCACAGCGGAAAAGCCTGAGGGACTGCTGCCAAACGACTGGGAAGATGCAGCCCACGGTGTCTGTTGTGTCTGAGATCTCTGTAAAGTCTCTCAGATCTTTCTTCAAGTTTAGTTTTCCAGTGGAGGCTGTTGCAGTAATGAGAATGTCTCCCATCTGCTCCTCACATGGCTTGGCACATTTAGCCAGAATATATATATTTTTATTATGGAGCTAGCCAGTGGTAACCATGACAATTAGACTTATCACGCAGCATTTTTTTCCCTCCTTGAGTCAGTTTGAAATGCTGACAATTAAATGGATACAGTACACTTTAGAGATCCATCAGTCTCTTTGTTGTCTTGACAACCGGAGTATATTTAGAAATGTAACAAGTACATGGAGTTCAATTGCACTTTTGCTAAAACATAGTTTTGTAGCTTGAGAATTTAATCTGTTGTTTGTAGATCCAGGTGCTTATTTGAGCTGTGCCTGACTTTGTCTTTGGTTTCTCTGGGAAACTGCTACATTGGCTGGTGGAAGGAAGGTCCTTGTCAAGCAGGGAGCGAACCTGCCCAGTGTGTGTGGCAGGGGCTTGGGTGAGGGGCTGGCAGCCTCCCTCTACATGGGTACTGGGTGTGCTGAGCTGGGTGCTCCTGTGTACTTGTGGTTTGGCTACTGATCTGCAGTGCAAGAGGAACGTGTGGGATTGTCGTCCCAGATGTTTGCCCCTGCAGATACCGCTCAGCAAATGGGGCTGGAGAGCCATGAGCAGCGTGTCCAAATACCCTCTCCCAGATGAGCTGCTCTCAAGGTTCAGCGGCACTTTGGTGCAGGAGGGCAGTGCCGTGGAGCATGACACTGGCAGACTGATGGCTCTCCTCCTGCCCCTGAGATACTTAAGCTTTGGTTGCAACTGGAAGCAGCTCTCCGCCATAGAAGCAATAGCAGGGACTGTTTCTCCATATCGTTTCTTCTGTTTTGTCTTCGATTTGATGGAGGGCATGTTTCTTTGATTTTAACAAAATACTACTACTAAATTCTTTTTTTTGTTCCTTCCAAAATGACTGGCAAAATTGAGCTCATCCTCTCCCCGCTGAGCTGGAATAGCAGCGTGTGGGCTAGCTGTCTGGAGCTATGGATTTTTAAGGCTGCATCCAGGGCTGGAGGAGAAGAAGGGAATTATGACGGAGTGCACTGTGTGGAGCTCTAAATATGCCTGTCTCCCAGCACCCCTGTGCACACACTGATGGTGGGCGTGTGTGGAGTGTCTGTGTTACTCTCTGCCCTTTCCCTTTTGAGCCAGAAGGGAGCTGTGGTCGGTGCAGGCACCTGTGTGGGTGTGACAGCCATACCTGCAGGTGTGGTGATGGTGCCAGCCCAGAAGAGCAGATGTGTCGCCCCCATCTGCTGCCGCCCCACAAAGGCTGTGAGATAGGGGCTGGGCACCACAGTGCCCTTGTTACACTCTTAGCACAGGACCCAGCAGTGCCACTGCCTTGCCCGATGTGCTGGCTTCTGATCCATGTCTGAACGTGTGTGGATCAGAGTACTTCCCTGGCTTGAGTGCTAAATGAATAAAATAAAAGTCAGTTGAGGAAATAGTTCAAATGTTCCCCGCTGACCCAAAGTTGTCCTGGTCAGGGCTGTCCCTTCAGAAGGCTCCAAGGTTGAGGAGCTGCTAAAAGGGACTTCTTTGTGGTGAGGTGTTGATGGCCCTTCATAATTAACACCTGAATTCCATGACAGAGCCTGGGATGTTCGTATATTTTCTGCAAAATGTGAAGCAAGACTCTTCCATTTTTCCCTGTCTTAGGCTTGGCTTGTAATTGATTCTTGGCAGTATAATTTGGTCGAGAAAAGTGAAAAAACCCAAACAAAACAGAATTCTTCTTTATCAGCAAAGCTATGGCAAAACAGCAACCTGAACAGGAGATTGGTTACAGCAGTGGCCTTTTGGTGGAGGGAACCAGTTCATTTGGTGAGATGGTTTAAAAAGACAACGGTGTGTCTGTGGCGTGGATGTAGTGGTGTTCATCCCTGGGCAGAATTCTGTAAAACTGGTCAGGAGTGCTGCTCTTCTCCTGGGGAGCACGACCAGCACAGGTTTGCCACTGGGATGGTTTATTATGAGGAGGTGAGGGAGGCTCCAGGGAGAGGAGTCCTCCCTAAGGTCAGCTGTTAGGGACAGTGACAGCCAGTGAAATGAATCTGTATTTCCTTGGCTGCACAACATCTTGTCTATGCACTATACCGAAGATATTAATAAGGCTCAAAAGGAGGAGAGAATTGCATGATTTTGCTTCTTTTCCCCATGTGTTTCTTTTTCATTCATTACCTGTCAAATAATATGGTTGATTTCTGAGTGCGTATGCACAGCTCAGTTTAGTTTTTGTATTTTCTTTCTTCTCTCCATTTTACCAATTTCCCAATGAAAATCCCAAACCATAGTTACATTTCCACTTCAGCTTTGTTTGTGGACTGTTAACATGCCTTGTTCCAGTGTTTAATAGCTGCTGGGGTTTATTCTTAAAATATAACCACCAAAACCCAGCGATCCTAATGACTATTCAAGAGTGCTTTAAACAAGTTATCCCAATCCATCTGACAAGGATAATGGTTTTCTATTAGAAGATACTTAGCTGGAGGTTGGATGAGCTGTAATATTTATGGGTCTGCAGATCTGTAACCAGACAAACTCAGAATAACTCCTTGGATTTCAGTGGAGCTGTATTTGTTTATTACAACTGAGGCTTAGGCAGTGCTTTAGATGCAAATTGCAACCTCTGTGAAGTTAAGTGGGGTTTTGATTTAATTTCTGGAAGCAGTAATGTCAGCAGAGGAGCGAGGAGCTGGGACCCACATAGCCTGAAGTCTGTAACTTTCTGTTGCTCTCTTTCCTTTACTGTCAAGATCAGATTCCCTTGGTTGGGGCTACTAATTAAAATGCAGCTGCTCTTAAGCATCTCCTAAAGGCAGGCAAGAGAGAGTGGAAGTGCAGCGTATGCAGATTATATATCTCTCTCCACACTTTGCAGAAAATGCCAGCGCTTGGGTTGTTCTCTCTGACTTGGGGTTGGGCTGTTGGCCTGGAGCTTGTGCTCTCAGCTCCAAAAGTGCAAAGGCACTATGCTGAGTTATCTGGCTGTGATGTAGAGAGAGCTGGGATCTCCTTTCCCCCAACTTATCCATGTCCATGCAGGAGTCAGGAGACATGGACCACTGCTCATCACCCCTGCTGTGTGTGGCATAAGTGATTCACCATGCATTCATTTCTGGTCACATCAGGGACATCAGTTTAAAGCAGGCTTGAGACATAGGTTAGTGTGAGCTATTTGAAGTCTGAAGTCTGAAAGCAACATCAAACAGGGAGCAGAAAATGTATCAAGCACAGAAAAATCTCTGGGATTTGCTTCTCCCTTTAAAAAATAATAGTAATAAATTCCAAGCTGTTTGCATATGCTGTCTCCTCTGTGGTCAGGACACCTGTCTGCCTCTTTGGTGATACTTAATACAGGCTTACAGTGCTTGCAAAAATGTTAACGTGAATTTTTTGTCATGGCAAATATGAAAAGAATATCCAGTGTCTGTGTGGGCAGGTTCTCAGCAAATTTTCCTCTGCTTTTTGCGCTTTGGCGTGGATCTGAAGCAGTTGCTGAAATTCTGCTTCCCTTCCTTCACCACAGACCAGGAGGGCAAAGCTGCTGCCCTGCCAGACCTGGTTCTCCTGAGCAAGACAGCTGATGGTGAGGCTAATGAGTTTTAGCCTGGCTTCATTAAAAAAATAATATATGCAACTGGCTAAGTGTGTCTCTCCTTCTTCTCTTTGACTTTTAATCCTTGGCTGATCTCAGGAAAATAGGGGTGAGGATGCAGTTAGGAGGAGCTGGGGGTCACCTGGTGACAGCAGGAGCACGGTGGGCTGGGAGACCTGGGGTAGGCTGAGGTGGACCTTCCACTAATCATCACTAGTTCTTTTTAAACTTGTTCATTTCTTCTCCAGGACTGAGATTAAAGGAAATAGAAAACATCAGAGTAAGCTCAGATATCAGTAAGCTGGAAGTTGCTGCTGGTTGAAAGAAGCTTGTGGTAACTTAAAAAACCTGTGTTTTCTCTTTAATTGGGTGTCTTTGGAGGCACCCAGAAAGGAAACCAGGGCTGGAGGTGGAGGTAGGGTTTGGGCTGTCCCACCCTGACTCTTTTTCCACAAGGCCTGTGTGTTTAATGCATCCCACCTCTGCTTTGGTGTTCCTTGATGCTCTCATGGCAAAGTCAGTGCTGTGGGAGTGACTCACCCTTGGCCTGAGCAGTGGCTGAGGCTTGGGAAGAAGAGGCCCTTTAAGCATGAGAGGCAGAAGGGCGTCTGGTCAGGTTTTGAAAGAGACTTTGTTACCTGCAGCCCTTACGTCAGTGCCTTTCATCAGCTCTGCAGTGATTTAAAACAAGTAGCTTCTCTTCCAAATAAACCTCAGCTACTCCAACACTTGCTCAGATGTAATCTATGCTGCCAACGTGTGAAAAACCCCTGTGTGGGTCAAAACAGGGACAGACTGATGCATGAGTTGTGTCAGAGGGGAGGAAAAACAGCTATGGTGTGCTCTGTACAGGAGGGCAGCTGGCCTTACATGCCCTTTTGGGGCTGTTTTCTTGGCAAGGTGTTACAGCCAGCTTGATTTATTTTCTGCTTTTACGATGAGCAAAACATTGATTCTGACCTTTCTGTTTGCACCCACAGAGGTCCCTTGGAAGAGCCTGTCCGTACGTCTGACCAGGTGCCTGACAGGGCTGCCTTGCTTCCAGGTGAGGTATGGATCAGCTCCCAGGGCCTTTGCCAGCTGCTGAGTTTAGGGAGAGTGGGAAAACCTCGGTACCATGTTCAGTTGTTCAGCAACTGATGGGCATTTCTCCAAAGCCTGGGGTGGTGGGAGGCCAGCCTGCCCAGGAGGCTTGAGGTGGTTTTACTGTTTCTGGGTCCAAGTCTGGAAGCAGCAAACATGCAGGCCCTCCTGCAAATGGGGATGTTGCATGGGAACAATTTCTTGGTCCTGTGGATCATGTTGCATTGACCTCTTTTTTGAACAAAGCTTTCCTACTTGTGGACCTGCTTGTGGATCCATAATGTGGGTCTCTTCAGGGGGTTGGTGCTCCCAGCTGATGATGGAGAGCTGGCTGTGTTATTAGCTGAATCTAACTGTGTTTCACTGGACAAATAGAAATTAATGTGAGGAGCAAATTAATCCATTCTTCAGAATTGCCAGTTCTGTCAAGTTCACTGGAGATATTTAGCTGTGACTTAAGGATCACCATGATGAACCACCCCAAAGTACTGTAGGAGTCCCTTGCTGGATTATGTGTTGGACATAAACTGCGCTTTGTGCCCATCCCATGATATAATGGTTTGATTGCAGGAAGGGTAAGATGGCAGAACAGGACCAGTGTCAGGGCAGTGGGTCTGTCCTCAAGCCTCTCTCAGTTGTGCCACCCCAGGAGACAGAAGGGTGCTGGAGATGCTGCAAAGTTGTGGCAACTGGTGGAAGAAAGCAGCGTGTGCAGCCCTCCTGAGAAGTGGATAATGGGTGAACCAGTACCCCGGTGGTATTGACCAGTGAAGCTTCTTTGTTTGCTGTGATGTTACCTGACTTTAGGATCATGAGATGTCTGTGTGGCAGGCCAAAATCAGAACAGTGACTCTTCATTCTGTTGTGTCACTGAATTTAATTGCACTTTCATTCTTCTCTTTCGATACACAATGTACATCCCTCCCTTCTTCTTTTACCCTCTTCTTGGGTCTAATTTTTGTGTTGGGTTTTTTTTTGTGTGTGTGTGTGTGTAAATTATGTCTAGCTGGAGATGAGATTTCAGTATCCTGTTTACTGCAAACAGTTGGGGCCATTAATAAATGTTGACAGACAAAGACAGACCAGGGATTAATAAGCAGAGGACAGGAGATTAATAGCAAGAGCGTAGAATCTGGTTCAAGGCCTGATCTTCCCAGTTGCTGGGCTATGGAAGATTAATGGCAGCTCTTCTGTTAGTCTCACTCCTTCTGTGGTATCCTTCCTGGCTAAGTTTAATAAACCATCCCAGTAGGTTGCTGTAAATATGAAATCTAGGAAGAAGCCCATCGTTATAATAACTAAATATGCCCTTATGTTAACTAAACGAGACAGTATTAGTTTGCTTTCTAGTCAACGCTTGAGCAACATCAGTGTGTTTGTGAGTGCTGAAGTCAGATTTTCAGGTGCTTACAACTCCTCTCAAGACAAAAACATCATAAAATGTATCTTGCCAAGCAAGCTGTGTCTGACAAATTGGTTTTTTACTCTTTGTCCTGTGCAAGAGATTGATTTCTCTTCTCTTGACTGGGTTTTCAGCTTCATTTCTGTGAAAAATTGGGCTCTTGACCTGTTGCATCTGGTCTCTCATTAGGTTTGGTGTGAGATTAGATCACTGCAAGAAAGCACTAGTTTTGCAAAGAGCATTCCTGGTTAAATTTGTGGGAGAACTGTAGAATGTGGGACTGCATCACAGAAAGTTTTATTGTGATAGAAGGGTGTGTGCTGTTCTGGGTATCCTCTAATAGAAAGTCAGCTTCAAACTCTTTTTAGGCTGGAACTGAGCCAAGCACTCCTGTAGTCTTCTGACCTTTACCCTCAGGTATTTTCCATAGTCTCGGTATTTTCCATAGTCTCCGCATTTTCCATAGTCTCCGCGAAGATGATCCCCAGCCCTTGGTGCATAAGGTTACAGTGATGTACAGGTGTGTCTGTGGCCATGTTGGGAAGGAAGCAGCTGTGTCCCTGTAACAATGAGCGTGATGCAGCTGGGACTAACATCACAACTTTGTGCAGCAATAGCTGAATTTCTTTTCCAGGGAAGAAGGCCTATGCACTGCTTTGGTGGCCCTGTAACAAAGCTTTTCCCCTCTCATCTGCTCTTGCATGCAGCGCCCTTGGCTTTTCAAAAGTTAATTGATTTGTCTATATTGTGATCCTCTCTTTAATTTTATTTGTGTAGAGAAAAACACACGCTAATCTTTCTCCAGAGAAATGTTTTGCATTGCTCCTCTTTGAACGTTGGCCCTTGGTCTGCTGCTGCTTAATGAGTCTTTACTAAATAGCTACGGTTCCCACATGCTCCAGCCTTGACACACACATACTTGTACACCCACATGCCTGCTCCCAGTTGAAACGGGCCTGCACGCTCCCCTCGCCCGCCCGCTGCTTTGGGATTCGCATCGGCAAGGCAGCACCTCCCTGGGAAGCCCTGCACACGAGAGGGGGCTTTATACCTGCACAGAGAGATAAACTTGAGCTCAAATGAGCTGTCCTGTGAATTGGAAGGGCTGTAACCTCTTTACCATCCTGTCCTCCCACCCCCTGGCTTGTTTAAAGTTCGCCTCCAGGAGCGTGGATTCCTGTGGGCTGTACTGCCCGCGGCGAGGACCCGAGCGAGCACCGAGCACTGAGCCGAGCACCCGATGCTGAATTACTGTCTGGAATGCCACTGGCTGCCAGATCCTTGATAGCTTGTTTTTAATGAAGATTCCTCCTGTAATTCCTAGAATATCTTGCAGTGCGAAAAAAAATGAGCGGTGTGTGTATTTTGCTGTGGGCTGAATTTTTTCCTGCTCTTCACAGCTCCCTCCGTGAACAGAGAGGAGGAGGAGGGGGAAGCAGCTGACTGCTTTTTCTTGTTGTTGTTTTTGTTTTTCTACTTGACTTCTGTGAAATATGTGGTGATCAATCCCTTGCGACTAACAAAATGTTTTTGTTTCTCTTTGCAAAAGCATATGGGAACTGCCGGAAAAGCATATGGGCATTTTTAGGAAAACATGGTGGTGAATGGACAAATTATAGTGGTGCCAATATGTTTTGGATGTCTGGCTAGACCACTTCTACTACCACACTGGCTGGCATGCAGACGCATCCACAAGATTTCCAGCATGTGAGTGGTGTGTAGCTGCTCCTGGGGAAAGATAGGCTGTGCTGGATCAAGCCTCTGTTGAAACAGTGCTGTGATCCATCGTCGGGTGCGTGACAGCCTCATCATATCCTGGGGTAGGCTCCGGGCTCATGTTTATAGCAGTGTATCCATTCTGGCAGTAGACGGAGCCCAGAGCTCCATTTGCAGCTGGCTGCAAGCAATGATAATGGTAACCATTTTTCTTTCTCAAGCACTGAACTGCAGTCCTCATAACACCTGAGCTTCTTGCAGACAGCTAGGCAGCCTCTGGTTTTCCTCTGCTGCCCAAGCAAGATCTTTGTGTTAGCGTGGGCTATTATTTTTAATTTCTCCATCAAGTGCTTTGCTTTTCAGGAAATGCAGAACGTTGTTTCTGGTCCTAGTCCTCTTTGCCCTGATACTGGTGATGCAGGGAAAGAGATACATAAGCAGGGGGGAACTTGGCAGGGAGTAATACGGGATTTAAGTTGTCTTGGTTGGTGGGTTCTGGTGGCTCACAGCATCGCTACAGAGTGAGCTGCCCTGCTGTGGACCCCTGTCCATGAAGCCCTTGAGAGCTCCGATGGGGCAGCCCTTCCTGCCCACCCCGGCAGTGAGGGAGTGCTGCCTCTGTCTGGGATGGGCATGGCCATGCTGAGCTGCAGAAGCGGGCAAAACACATGGCTAAAGACTGAGATGATAAGCAAGATGCACATTTGGGCAGTCATTTGGACGTTGCGTTGTTTATCTTGGTTGTGAACCTGCACTCAGATATTCTGAGTGGTAATTCGGCACCTTTTAGTGCTTTCCCTCTTATGCCAGCTTCAGGATGATTTGCTAGTGAGTAATTTTACATTATTTAATGTAGCCACTTTCCTTATAGCTCTTTTGTTCTGTGAGACAATTCCCTATTTTATTATGCAAACAGTACATTAAGATGCTTGTGGGCCTAAGTTCCCAACAGTGCTTGAGATGACGGCAGAGAAGTAGGTTATTTCAGAAATCATGATTCTCTCCTCTAGAAGCTTTCTTGGAGTTCTGCTTTAACTGCTTTTGATATTACGTGCTTAAAAAAAAAAAAAAGCTAAAAAAATCCAGTACTTCCTAAATGTTATAGAGCTCAAAAAATACACTGTATGCCTTGTCACAATATTTAATACAGAGTGCTATTTACAGTAATGAATCAAAATGTCAGTTTTTAAAATATGAACTGTCAGAGTGTTCCTACTTTGCAGAAAACTTTGATATGACAGTTTGTTAATCATATGACTATTACATCAAATGTGTCTAAGAGTACTTTTGCTCAACAAAGTCTTTTTTTATTCTTTTCCCCTCCCTTTTCCCTGTTAATTCTGGTAGGGTTGTTTGGCTGAATGCGCTCTGATTAGAGTTCAGAAGAATCCAGAGCTGAATGCTTTTGTTTATGGACAGAAGGGATATGTCAGTGCCTGTGTTCTCGCTGGTCATGGTCACCTAATCTTAGGTACAGTCTGGTTTGGATCGTGTCTCTCTTGTGAGCATGGTGGAGCACTGCTGATGCCTCTGGGGCAACTGCATTTGGGGCAGCTGGGCTAAAACTGTCTCTTGAGTAATAAAAAGCTTGTACAGTAGTATTTCTAATTCCTGTAGCTTTAGCGTGAAGGCACAAGTAAAATAAAGAACTTGAGGCTGCCTGTGCATCCTCGATGAGCTGAAGGGCTGGCTGTGCAGGGCAGGGCTGGTGTTGCTTCTTGAGGAGGAGGAGGTGGGGGCTGGGGATACCAAGGTCCTCTCCCCAGTGCCTTTGGTTACTCTGGACCCAGGTCAAGGAGTGGGTTTACACCCTGATTTCCCTTCTATGAGTTTAGACCAGAATGCTTTGCTTTTTTTGTTCTTTTGTTTGTTTATCTCCAAAATGGGAGTAATTAATTGATATTAGTTAACTCAAAGTCTCCTTAAAGCCGATTAGTCAAACAACTGCACTTCTGGTGAAGACAAGGGAGAGCTTATGTAGATAATTGTGCTTTAGAAAACAGCCTCTGGAAGGAGCAGAGGGTTCAGCATGCTAATGTGAGGACTGGAGGCCAGAGCCGAATCCCAGGTGTAGCAGAGTCATATACCTCTGCTCAGAATTTCTTCGTGCCACATTGCCTGAGGCTTCAGATGGATTCTCACTGCTTGTTAAAACTCTCAGTTACCATTGCGTAGGTCTTGCAAGTGCAGTATTTCTGAGTTGGAGTTGGGCCAGCACAGCTATGGGAATAGGAGGAGTCTAAAAAGGCAAAAACTGTGTGTCAGCAGTCCAGAAAAGAGGAGCGTGGGCAGTGCAAGACAGTAAATCTTAGAATCAAAAAATCTTAGAAAGGTTTGGGTTGGAAGGGAACGATGAAGACCCTTTAGTTTGAACTCCCTTGCCATGGGCAGGAACACCTTCCAGTAGATCAGGTTGTTCCAAGCCCTGTCCAATGTGGTTTTGAACACTTCCAGTAATGGTGCATCCATAGTTTCTCTGGGCAACTCATTCTGGTGTGTTATCATAAAAAATTAATTTCTAAGGCCAGATCAGATGGTCTTGATTGTGGGTGTTTCTGGGGGCCTGATTAACTTGGAATTTCATCTGGGCATGTCTATTAAATAACAACCTCAACACTTTCACTAATGCTACTGAAGAGATGATAAGAACTTGTTTTCAGGTGTATGCTCACATATTTAAGTACACTTTTGAGTGGCACATCCACCAGCTCTGGTGTGTGGAAGGCCCAGGTAAAGGCACTGCACACATCTGAAGTCTGGTACGCTGAGGCCACTGGGTTTCACTGCTGGAAAGAGAACTGGGAAGGTGAGGGCATTGCTGTAGCATTTGTCACATTAATATCCTGCTGATAGAGGAGGTGAGGAAAAAACAGAGGGGAAGGGGGTGCTGGTGAGCGAGGTGATGAGAGTAGGAGAGGCTTTGCTGATGGTGCCTGGTGTGGACCACCAGGAAGCCTGAGAGAAACTGTCAGGTGAACCAATCCCAAAAGGGCTCTTACCCAAACACAGGGGTGCAGAGGGGCTGCCAGCAGCAAGGGCCACTGGTGAGGTGTGTGTGAAAGCATCACTTTTCAAACCATGTCTTTGTCACCTCCATCGGGCCAGTGCTGCTTCGTTTCCTCATCCCACAGAGGAACATTGATTATTACTCAATTTTCATTTTAGGCAAACCACATTGTTAGTGCGATGATTTTTCTTTTATTGTCGTTAGTGCAATGGATGGAAAAGGAGCTCTAACAGATGTACGATTAGCAGGGCATGAAATTAAAAATGTTTGTGTACAAGAAAAAGGTTGTTTACTACCAAATTCCTCATTTGAAAATGAAGTGATACTAAGATTGGCTGTGCGGTTCTGCGGTGCACTCCCTTTCCTCACTCCCTTTCCATCCTTTCCCAGCAGTGTTGGCTGAAAAGTAACAACATTTTTAATGTTACTTCTATTAAAAAAATAGTAACACAACTGAAAAGTCAGTACCTGCCTTTAGAGGCAGATAATTTAAAGAGGTTGTTCTCCTGCTCTGGCACTGATGGGGTCAATTCAAGAAAATATTTTGACTCATGTTTAAGCCCCACTGATTAGGCCAAATTGAATATTTTATATTGAAATTCATTTGGGTGGAAAATAAGGTTCTGATTGACTAATTCTGAGTGTGGGTGTGTACCTGGGTGAATAGTACTTGTTGCCAAAATGTTGAAAAATTCATATTAGGAGTTGCTGCTCCTGCAGCATATGCAGAGAGGGGTGCAGGTTGCTATGTGGTACTCAGTTCTTTCACCCTCTTTGTGGGTCAGTCTTTTAGTGGTTCTGCACGGGAACGGTCTCAGGCTCCGGTAGAAAGCCATCAGCGCTTAGATTTTTATCTTATAAGTGTGGGGGTTTATCCCCATGGAAAATGTCCTTTTTTATTTTTTCCCCCATGATAATTAAATTTTTAGTTTGAGAAAAATGATCTCTTTTCTTAGGAGCTTTGCCTGTGATGTGCAATTCTCAAGTACAGCTGATCTTCCTTGATTTTTTTAAAGGATCATAGAATATGCTGAGTTGGAAGGGTGGATCAGGATCATTGGGTCCAAGTCCTGGCCCTGCACAGGACACCCCAAGAATCATATGATGTGCCTGAGTGAATTTTGAAAGAGCTAGGTTAAAAGGTGTGCATCAGAAGCATTTCATTTGTGTTATGCTGTTGAGATAAGCCTGGTCTACCTAGGACTGAACATTTCCCAGGTACTATCTCATTCTCTGTCCTCTAAAACCTTTGTAGCCAAGTTCAAGGCTGACACTGGTTGAAGCCTGTTGGGCTGCTCATGTGTAGAGTTTCACCTCAGTGAGTGTTTGCAGGACCCAGACCTGAAGCATCATCATGATGGATTCTGCCTGCTGAGCCTGTATGGCATTGAGCAGAAAATAGGAAGAGGGCTCAGAGATTGTTCCTGCACTCTGGGAACAATTGAGACAGAAAATTGCTTCCAGGATTTCTTCACTTTTCCACAGAGAATAATCAGCCTGTGTAATTCTCTGCCACAGGAAATACTGCCTGAATCTGTAACTCAAAGACAGCAAGCAAAGTTCAGATAGCAGCCTGAATACCAAAGGTGCTGCAGAGCAGGGACTGTCCCTAACACAGGGGGTTTTTTTAGTGTAGTGTCATTTTTTTCTGTATACATCATGGGGTGTCACAGTGGTGCAACTAATATGACAGATAATTGAATAATGGCTTAGATATCCAGCGTGTTCTGGAGCACCGTTAGACTTTGGTGCCCTAAACAAGAAGACACATTTGTATGCTGAGCTTGTAAATGGAGTTTTGCTTAGCCTGGTGCTCAGTTCTACACCTGAAATTGTGGGGGAGCTTAGAGCAATTCCAGTGAGGTGATGGGTGTCTGGTAATTTCAGTCCTTCTCTTGCCTCATTTTGATCTTTGCTTCATAAATCTGAGCAAATCACTACTTCTGCACCTTTATTTGTTAATGTGGAGGATGGGGCAGAGCTTGGGCTACTTGCCAGGATTCATGTTATATTCTAATAAGGTCTTTAAACCATGTGTGTTATTCCAACTTTTAGGGGAAATTATTTAAATTTTTTGAGTGAGAGTAGTTGTGGCCAAATCACTGTGAGAGCATTATACCTGCTGGGCTCCAAAATTTGATTCCTAAATTTCCGTTAGTGGGTCATACTGGGCCAAAGGATCTTGAACAGCTAGAATAGAAAAGAATAAAACAGAATGGAGTTGGTGTTTGGTTATGGGCTCTGGATGTCATTGTTCTTGACTGTTCATCTCACTAATGTTTGCTTTCGTGTAGTATTTGTCTGTGTCTGTGCTTCTGTGCACATGGGGAAAAGGAGGGCAAATATCACTGGGGTGGATTAGCATTAAAAATAGTTAACTGATCAAAGCTATAAAGCTTGTCCAAGTGAATTCTTCAGAGAAATAGTTTTGGATTTCCCAAGCAGCCGTAGGCTATAAAAGTGAAGCACTATCGTTCAGAGATGCAAAAAATCCCCTTCTGTTGGAGTGTTGGACCTATTTGTTCCCTGTTAGGAGGGGATTCAAAATGTTTTCTTAATTTTCTTCTGAACAGCTCACTGCTATCCATCATAAGCCTTTGCCAGCTCTGCTCCCCTTCAGTTTTAACCCTCCACTGAGATCTCTGTACCCGTACTTAGAGTTTTGGACACATTTGGTTCTGTGCACTTTGTGGCACAGCTCTTACAGGGTATACCTTGTCTCTGAGCTCAAAATGTTGTAAAGGAGGGGCTAAATGTTGTCCCCAGTGCCTTGGTGGAGGTGACAGGGAAGGTGGGATGCAGATGGAGAGTGATGCCTGGAAAGATTTTCCACACTTCCTGAAAGGATGGTATGGGAGCCCTGTTCCTGATGCCACGTTCTGTCTTGTTACTGGTGCTGCCCCACCAGAAGCACCAGCCCCCCACCAGGTCTGCAGAGCAGGTGGGACAAAGCAGGAGGGAATTTAATTTCTCTCACATGGAGGAAAGAAAGTGCATTGTTTGACTGCTCAAAGTTATTGAAGGCTCATACTGAAGGTTAAGCAACCAGCCTCTGGGAATTGGGCATATAAATTTGCTTTATGCTTATGAAAGTCTCTTTGACAGTGTTTTGCTTTGTCGCTTCTCCTTAAGATGTACAAAAGAATGAAGTGCTGGTGTATGGTCCATACACAGGGTATTTGGATGCCACGGTCATTAATAGGAATGAAAATTCTACCGTGGTGGCTCAGAGTTTGCCAAGAAAAAAAGAAAGGAAAAACTCTCAGAAGACACAAAGTGCTTTGTAGCTGAAAGTGCCTGTTGCCCTGCAAGGACTCAGCTGTCCTTTTCAGTCCCAGTCTTCTATTATTGAAAATATTTTGCTGCCTAATACCTACTGGCTTTTTAATACTGTTTAATTGTATGCACACCCCCCCAAAAGAAAGCCACACATATTTTTCTGGTCTTGTAAATGTTCAGCATTAGGGCCCCCAGGGAGGGTGTTAATGGCCGTGTCCTGGCTGCCTTTCAGGCAGAGAATTCCACTTTTACTTTCCTTCTGAAACTTGGAGTTTCATTCTCCAGATAACCAAATTTCAATGTAACCACATTTAAAATGCATGCGTGTGTGTATATATATATATAAAATTTGTTTTAATGCTGAGTCCTAAGTATATTCTGGTAGAAACTGAGGTCATCTGTGTAACAGGTGGGCAGTGCATGGAGAGAAAAGCTGTGTCTGAGGGACAGGACTTTTGCAGCTTTTGGAAAGGGATTAGATGTTTGCACAAGTGTGGGCATGGCATTCATGTGTGCCATGTATACACATCCTTGGTTTCTGTGGTAGAGCAGAGATGATTTACCCACATAGCAGGGCCATTTGCTAGGGTGAAGTCATCAGTGTTCAGTTCCTGAAGCAATAGAGAGGTGCATCCATATACAGGATAGTGCAAAGTAAAAGGGAAGCTCATGCTTCTCCTCCAGGATTGTACTTTGGCCTCTTGTATAGGCCACATCCTACCCTCACATGGGAGCAGTGCTCAGCTATTGATGATATGAGGAGAAATTGAATCTGAAGCCCGGGGCCCTTCTGCACAGGGACACCATTGCAAAACAAAGCCAGGGTGTGAATTTAAAGTGCAATAGCTGTTCCGAGCGTACTTCTCCTGTGGGCAGTCTTGTTCTGCTCTGAGAGGGCCTTTGTGCAGTTGTGCTTCATCCAGTGCCAAAGGCACTCTCAGTGTAGAAAGAATGCCCACACAGGGAGTGGATAGCTTTTCCAGGCTATTTCACCATGCTGAAGAGTCCCAGGAGATGCCATGTTTTCATGTCCCCATGAATGTTGCAGGAGCTTACCCTTCATTCATCTCACTCTCCACTCAAGCTTTCATGGGAGAGCTTTGGGGTGGGTGTGTGGCAGAGTCGTGTCTTCTGGTCCCTGCCAGGTGCAGCACGCATCATGCATTTGCATGAAGTTTTGGGGCTGATCTTGGGGATCCCTGAGGATCTTGGTCTTGCCTGGGCGTTCCTAGTGTTGCAGTTTGGCATTCTCCATCAGGGCCATCACCTCTTGTGGTGTGTCCAGGCTGCTGAAAAGAACTCCTGTGAGAACGTGCCTGTGGTCATGTGTTGTTCCTATTCCTGTGAAATTGCCAAGCAAACCTGTGCACTGGGTATGATCGTTATCTGAACACTGTTGAACAGGGAAAAAAAAAGCCCATCTGTTCTACAAAGAGGCAGTGTAAAGAGCAGGCTCTGTGACTAAATAAATTCACATCTGTTTAGCAGAACTATCAAATGGTGAGCAGAGGGGCCTAATGTGAATCACATGTTGAAACCACAAGTATGAGTGAGATGAGCTGCAAAAGAGAGCCTGGAAGCGTTGATCCATGTGAGCAACTGTTGGTTTCTCTGCTTATTATTTCCCTCTACCAGTTTCCTGAGCTAATGGTGCAGAATCAAAAAATCAGGAATGTGCACGTGTCTATGCATACTTACGTAAGTTTGTATTCATTGCATGATTAATTAGCCTTCTTAATTTATTTTGAGCCATTAGGTCATAACTTCAATTGGAAGGGCTCTGGATGTTGGGGGAGCTGCAGAGGAGGGACAGTGGGGCTTACATGAAGAGAGCAGGTGAAGCTGTTCCTTAGTGGAGGTGCTTCACAAAAAATGGCCCTGGGGTCACTTGTTTTAAAAAGGGACTTGACTTGGAAGCGATTCCTTGGAATGATGTCTCCTGCAGTGTCATCAAGGAACCTGATGGAGCAATCTAGAAGCTTCGAAGTGTAGCTTATGCCTTCATGTGCCCAATCTAATTGCAAAATAGGTAGCTGTGTACCAGTCCTAAAAGACTGCATCTTTCCATGGATCAATGAAGTTTGTTGCTTAGGTTTTCCCCTTGGTGTTTTAAGCCCTGCAGAAACAAAGGGCAGCTCAAGTTTCTGTATTGGTTGCATTTGCAGTTTATTTTTCTTCTGTGCCAAGAACATATCAATACAATTTCAAAACGCTGTTTTTTGTGACTTGAGGCAGCAGTTTCTAACTTAAAAACAAGAAGGCTTTGGGGAGGTACGCACAACTCAGGTGCCTCGGTGAAGGTTATTTGACTGGTCTCCATAGCCCGTTAGAGAGTCCATGCGGAGGAGCAAGCATCTTCTCTCCCACAGGATCTCATGAAAAGAAACACACAGTGATTTTAGTCTCAAATGTGGTTTCTTGATGCTGCCTTGCCTTTTGTCCTAGATATTTTGCAGCAAATGAGGCCAAACTTGCGGAAACAAAGAGTGGCGGAAGATGTGCTGTTAGACCTGATTTGCACAGATCCTGCTCTCCTGCAGCTCGGCCTGCTCTCTGTAGCTGACAGAGAACTGTGTGCAGCTCACCTGGGATGTGAGCTCTGCAGGAGCCGCTGGGGGTAATGAAGCACTTAAGGGCTGATGTGTTGAAGGTCCCCAAGGAATGATTAAGGTGTTGGCAGCTGTGTTACTTTGAAAGAGAAATATGTGCATTACACAGCAGAGGCATGCTGAAATGCCTTTCAGGCGCTTGGTTGTGTGTGGGAACATGCTTTGCCTCAGACCTGTGAGATAATGGTAGCAACTATTGAAGGGCATTTGATAAATGGAGCTGTGTGTGCACTTACCAGCTGCAGGACCCAGCTGCCTGCCCTAGCACAGCTCAAAAACAAGTAGTTGCCAGCAGTGGCTAAAATGCAGCAGCATATAAATATCTCTGGATATATTAAAATTTTGGTTCTTCCTTCTGTCTGAAAGTACCTCTGCTCATGATTCATTTCTTCTCTTCCATCACCCCCTGCCACTCTTTTCTGAGAAAGTGCAGTGAAGGTGAAAGAGCATTGGAATGTTTTCCTGGAGACTGTCAGATTTGAGCTGTTTCACATCTAGGGAACTGCTGTGGCCAGTCTAGTATGAAAACTCTTTGTCACAACAGAACTTCCTACTGATTTCTGGAAAGGGGAACAAATGATTAATTTGGGTGGTCAAAAACAGAAGACAGCAGTATGATAGTGGTGGAGCAACTGGAGTCAGCTTTTTCATAAGCTGAGCTTGTTTAGCAAACTTGCAAGGCTAGTGTGGATGCCTGGCTGCCTTAACTTAATTGCTGGTTCTGTGGTTTGCACCAGCTGGGGAATTACCTTCCAGAGCTTTGTGTATCACTGTTCTTGAAGGAACGGACACTGGCTTAAAAGGGAAGGGCAGCAGTTTCTTGGGCTGGTGCTTGGTGCTTTTATGAGTTTCAAAGTAGAATTGAAAATCAGATTTCAAGCACTTGTGTTCTGTCACAAGTTTCTATTCAGAGCAGAACTAATGCCCTATGGATACTAAACCAGAGCTTTATCTTCGTGGATCCCAGAGGGTCATGATCAGCTTTGCCTTTGCTTTTTACATTCCTCTTCACTCATTTTCCTGTGCTTCCAGAACGCCCCCTCTTTGAACAGGTGTCTTCTTAATGAGCAGTATGTCATGTTTATTGCAAATAGCATAGAGGTAGCTAACACCACCTTGTGACCTCCCCTCCTATCCATGTGGCCATGGCATTGTGGAGCTCCTCCAGCTTAGGCACCATCTCAAACTATGCCTTTTATTCTTCTTTTTCTTGACAAAAGGACATGGAGCAGGCAGTGAACACCCAGTCAAATATGAGTCCAGCGTGTACGTTGACTGTCAGTAGAGCAAACTGGATATGGGGCTGCTTCAGGAGGAGCCTGGACTGTAGGCTGAGATGAGTTACTGCTCACCTTTCCTCTTTACTGGTGAGGCTGTTATCCAGTCTTGAGTCCACCAGTTGAAATGGGATGTTGAAGAGGTGGAGAGAGTCCAGAGGAGGGACAGTTAGGGGTTGAGAGCGCATGGCCTACAAGATGAGGCTGAGAGAGCTTTGGCTTCTGTCTCTGATGGAAAGGAGGCAAAGGAGTGATCCAGTGGCAGCCTGTGACTACTGCTGGGGGCCTTCTGAACATGTCAGAGCCAAATGCTTCTGTCCAGATGGCAAAATAAAGTGTTGTGAACATGTATAATGGATTGGGAGATTCAGCTGGAGAGCTGGAAAAGCATTTTCATTGGGAAAGTAATGTAACACTAGTGAAAGTCACCAGGTAGCAAGGGATTCTTCATTTTGGAGGTTTTCAAGGACAAAGTCACAGCAAGCCTTACCTAGCATTGGTAATAGTTCCATCTCCTGCTAAAAGCAGGACTTGGTAGCCTGCAGAGATCCTCTGTCTTTCCTGACAGTACTGCAGACTTTCAGGTTCTTCAAGGAGGAAGCAATTTAAATCTTTATTTTTGCTTTGTGTTGCAGAAGGGAGACAAGAAGACATTGGAGTGCTTGTGTGTTGATGATGTCAAGTCACCTGTTGTCATGAAACTCAGAGAAATGTAGCCTTTTTTCCTGACTGTTTATACAAAGGGGTTTGTGTTCTTCCTTTCTTACAGTTTTCATACACTCAAATATCTTGCATCTATTAGCAATCTCTCTGCAGCATCAATTTCCAGTCATCTGGCAGCAATCATTCTTCATGCGTTTTAAGATACAGGATTTTCCATAGGAAAAAGGCTATTTCCCCTGATTATCTGCAAAGTGCGATGGGCTGAGCTACCAAAACCAAGACACAGGTTGGTGCAGTGCCTAGGAAGGGATTTGTTGCACTTGAAACTGTGACTTCCAGGATGGCTTGGGATCTGAGGGAGTAAAAGTTAAGTGGATCAGGTGGGAGGAGGAGAATCAGGGATTAAAGATTTTAATCCTGGACACAGTTCCTGCCAATTAATTGATTTAATTGTTTGATTTTTAGGCAGTACAGTGTCAAAGTCTGGATTCTACTGCCAGCTCTATGAGGTGTCAAAAGAAGGTGATGGTAGTGATGGACCCACACACGCTTTCTTCCTGAGTGGGGCCTGTGCTGTGCCCCTGTTTTGGGCTGCAGCTCCTTTTCCATTCACAGAAATCCTCTTGATGGCTTGGGGTTCAGTAGCCAGTAGCAGATATGTTTTCTTCCAGGGAGGGCAGCATCTGACTCTTCCTGCAACCACAGCTATTTTAGAAGAGGAGTGAATTGCGGGGAACCCCATCATAAATACAAAACCCACCTACACCCACGCCAGCCTTGCTGGGGAGGACCTCAAGCTCAGCAGTGTTTCCTTGTTCGCTCCATCAGCTTCCCACTGAGCTCAGATCCCTGCTGTTTCTCCCCAGGCTGAGCCACACACAGAGTGCTCTGCAAAGCTAATACAATTATCTATGTGTCAGTATGCTGCCACGGTCCCATTTGGTCCCACTGGGGTCTTGTTGATATCTCACAGCTGAGCTGAATGTTAGTTCTGCACAGTTCCTCCTTGTTTACAGCCTGCATCAGCATCCAAAGTACCTGAGTTTGTTCCAACAGCCTTAACCTTGCTATTTCTTGTTGTCCTGTTTTCTTTTCACTTAAGTGAGACTCTTGATATGCCTGATTTCAGTACATCTCCATCAGTTGAGAAGTCCAGTCCCTTAATAATTTTATTTGATGGATAAGCTCTGTGTTGCTTGGCAGTCCCTTGCTGAAGTAGGAAGCCAAGTACTGAGCTGTGCTATAGGCAAGACATTGGGCACAGAAGGAATAAAGGCAGCTTTTTTTTGGCAGAGAGGTCTTGAAAAGAAATTGTGTGCAGGAAAATAGTATTTTTGTAAGGGAGCTCATGATCTGAGACTCCTGAAATAACCTTTCTGCATCATTCCTGGTTTTGCTGTCTCTATTAATATGCTTCCTCTCTTAATTTATATACAAATCTCTGAAACATCCATCTCGAACTTTTCTTTGTGGTGCAAACTTGTAGGTCAAGTTATCAGGGAAAGTGGCTATAACAATTAGAAGAAATTTGGCTGGCTCAGGGCTACCTCCTGGCTCAGGTCCTTAGGTTCAGGCATAAATTGTATTTGAGTAAGCCTAGAGGTCTACCTCCTCCACTGCAATTGCCTTGGGGTTTGTTGTGACCACAAGTAACTTAGGCCTTGGATTGATGTTTTATCCAGTATGATTATGTTTGGAGTAGCTGAGGCTTGTCTCATGCCACAGAAGCCAAGAATCAGCTTGCTCTCTGGTGAAATTGCAATGCAGTCACTAGAGCTGTATTAGATTAGATAGATCTATCTGTCTCCAGGGAGCCTGTACTATCTCTTTGTTTCAGTTCACATGGACAAGTAAAGTTCAATTTATCAGGATTTTAAAGCCTTGTTTGTCACATGACACCATGATGTGACATGGCTGTAAAAGGAAGATCTCATTCATCAGCTTTTATGCATGTTTTTTGCATCAGCAGCCAAATTCAAATAGCCAGCATCTAATCCCAAAACTCCTAATGCAATTATATTGGGAAAGAAATTTTATGTTTAGTTTGCCCTTCTATCTTTTCCACTACTGAAGCTGATACAAGAAAAATGAGCTAAGAGGGAAACCTAAGGGTGGGTTCTTGGTTGATACCAAAATTCTCCCAGAAGCAGGGTTTTGAAGTAAGAATGATTGTGACATTGGGTTGGTATCTGAAGAACTATTTTCATGATGACATTAACTTTTGTCAAGCATCTTTGTACCAGAGAGACACTTCTTTACCATCACATCCTTGCAATCTCTATTACAGATTTGCTGTCTTCCTTCTGTATCTCAGTAATACTGCAGGAGTTGTGGTGACTTAAATGGGTACAATGAAAGTCACGTCCCAAACTCTATGGATCTGCTGAAAAATAAATGAACTCTGGATGCAGCTAGGAAAAAAAAGTTATTTTCTGAGTATTGGTTATTTACTTAGAAGAATGGGCACAAGCTCTGTTCATTTGCAAGCCACTGCAACTAGAGAATAAGGAATATAATGTTGCATTGCCAGTAGGTGATATTACTGGCATATCTTAAGTGGAATACAATAAATTGCTGCAAACTGGAAGGAGCTGTTGAGTCCCTTGAAGGCAGGGAGGCCCTGCAGAGAGACCATGATAAAGCAGAGGACAGGCAATCACCAGCCATATGAAGTTCAACAAGAAAACGTGCCGGATTCTGCACCTGGAATGGAGCAGCCCTGTGGATATACAGACAGAATGAAAGGTTGGAGAGCAGTGCCGTGGGAAGGGACCTGGAGGTCTGGTCGATGGCAAGTTGAACATGAGCCAGCAGTGCCCTGGCAGCCAGGAGGCACATCCCTGTCCTGGGGTGCCTCAGGCACAGCATCACCAGCCGGGCAAGGGAGGGGATTGTCCCGCTCTGCTCTGCACTGGGGCAACCTCACCTTGAATAGTGTGAGCAGTTTTGGGCACCACAATGTAAGAAAAACACAAAACTATTAGAAAGTGTCCAAAGGAGGGCAGTGAAGATGGTGAAGGACCTTGAGGGGAAGCTGTATGAGAAATAGGTGAGGACACCTGGTCTGTACAGCTTGGAGGAGACTGAGGGGAGACTCACTGCAGTTACAGCTTCCTTGTGAGGGGAAGAGAAGAGCAAGCACCGTTCCCTTCTCTGTGGTGTTCAGTGGCAGGACCCAAGCGAATGGCCTGATGTTGTGTCAGGAGAGGTTTAGGCTGGATATGAGGAAAGGGTTCTTGCCCCAGAGGGTGGTTGGAACCGGCTCCCCAGGGAGGTGGTCACAGCACCAGCCTGACAGAGCTCAAGAAGAGCTTGGACAGCACTCTGAGGCACATGGTGTGACTCTTGGGGATGGTGCTGTGCAGGGTCAGGAGCTGGACTCGATGATCCTTGTGGGTCCTCAGAAGGGTCTCCCGACTCAGCAGATTTGTGGTTCTGTGAAACCCTTCTGAATGCAGATGAAGTCACAGCTGGCAGTCTGGGGTTTTTTGAGCCACAGAATAATTGATTTTGATCCCTCAAGGGGTGTCTGAAGGTCATCTGGGCCAACCCAGATGGAGCAAGGCCCCTGTAGAGAAGAAGCTCGGGGTGCGCTTTGAATTTAAGTCAGGTCTTCTGGAGGATCCTATGGAAGTTTGATTGAAGCAGTTAAAGCCAGAATGAAATATTACCAGACTATATTCTTCAAAGAATAATTCATCAGTGTTCTAACTAGGTTTCTTTCTCCTTTAATTCCTCTGATTACATTAGTGATGTCCCACAGCAGAAAATAGGTGAATGCTCTCAGTCCTGTTTAACTGAAGAAGTGGCTTTGATTTCATTTACTTATTTATTTATTTTACTTTGAGGGAGTTGAGGTGAAGATACAAAGCCTTGCTTATTCAGGCAATCAAAATAAACTATGAATCTGAGAGGAAGAGGCAGAGTTAAACTTGCTCCGGCTGATAACTGCTGTGAAAGACTACAGCAAAGCATCAGGAAATGTTTATAAACCATGTAAAATAGGTGCAGGCAAAGAAGCCTGATCTTGGGGAGATGTTTGCCAGAAGGACTCTGAGTCCATGTGCATCAGGTTTGCCTAGGGTCAGGAAGGCAGTCACTGGAGGGGGTTAGTGTTTTCCATTCCTCTTCATCACCTCTCACAGTCTCTTGGTGGCTCAGTTGACTCTTCTTAGAGCTTCCCTGCTCACTGGTGGTAGAGGTCACGTCAGCACCATGCACAGGATTCCCAGTGCTCAGAGTTGTTCCTGAAGCTTTGTGACAAAGGTCCGGAGTCAATTTGCTGCTGGGGACATTTGAGGGAGAAGCTTTATTGGACTGGTTAATACTACAGGAGTTAAATTCAGAGAGATGTTGTGCAGACCGGCGATGATTAATGGAGTTTCAAAGGACTCCCAATTCCCCAAATCACATAATTTGCCATATGATGTAAAATTGATGAGAATAAGTAGTACCATATGGGAAAGGCATCCCAGCAGAGCTTGTGCTGAGTTTATAAGTACCTATGGCACTTCCTATGTTTGGTTAAAGACCCCTAATGAGACCTGAATTTTGACATTATGTCCTCTTTTGAAGGCCACAAGAAGTAGGAGAGCTTCATGGCTAGAGATCATGTGCCATAAATGAAGAAATAAATTCTTTTAACCTTCAGAGGGAAACAGTGCCAAGAAAAATAAACAGCTTTGGGAGTTTATAAAGAGCAGATTTCTCTGGTCAGCCTCAGTCACTGCATTTGACTAATTAGAGGCCTGGAGGTGATGAGGACAAAGCAAAGAACTGTATTTTAGCAGGGCATTTGAGGTTTGCAATTTGGGGAATTTCAGGCAGAAAAATGAAGACAAATCGGCTTAGAGGAGAAACATCCAGAGATACAGGTTGCACCTCTAACAGAAAGGGACGATGGGTGGCATAATTTTTGCATTGTGACAGATGTCCCCTTGGTTTAGTTCTAGAGCTGATCTTCAAAATTAATTTTGAAGGTGATGAGGTGGTGTAAAGTCAAAAGTTTTCTCTTTCAGTTCTTTTACATGGATGGATGAGAAGAGAGAGTGGGGAGGATGCAGTTTGTCTTTCTACACTTAGAGACAAACTTCAGTTATCGAGGCAAGGTGATGCTTGTGTTGTGTATCAGAGAAAAGCCCCAACACAACTTTCAGTCACATCTACTGTCAATAAACAAGGTCCTAATTCCCTGTATCTGGTCCATCTCTTGGCCTTCGGCGTGATGGTTCACTGTGCATGGGTAATATTAAGACAGAACATCGTAGACCTACAGCAAGCCAGTGAATTTAGGAAGGCGTGGGATGGAAGACAGAGCAGACAGTCTGGAAGCACAGACGGTTGTTGCTCATTTTTTTTTTTTATTAAATACTGTTGCTACCCGCTACAAAGCATTAGCTTAATTAACTCAGGGACAAAATCTTCTGTCTTGGCGAAGTCCATCAACATCCAAGGAGTATTTGGTCCATGCTACAAACGTGAAAACGAAATGAAGATTTATTTGGGTACAGTCTAATCACAGAAAAGCCAGTGTGTCTTGGAGATGAATGTACTAACAGTTTCAAAAGTAGACAAATTGGTACTCTACCCTTCCATTGCTTATCAGATGTAAGGATAAATTGACTTGGAACCCTCAGTGTTTTACCTTTGCTTCTCAAAGATGAATGACATCCTGTAATTAAAAGCAAAAACAAGCTTTTGTGCCCACACATTTGAGAAAAGAAAAGAAAAAACCTTGTCAGGCTGTTATTACTGCATGGTATTATCTGCTATTGATATTCCTGGTCTGACATTTTTAGATAATGCGGTCTCAGCTTGGAATTCGTGGATTCCAGTTCCTCTGCTGTGGTGTATTCTTTCATGGTTAGAATTTTCTGAACTTACAGCATTAAGATTGTCCTAATGATAGAACCAGAGCACACTGTTTGCCTTATTTATGCAGCGTGATTTCACTCTTTGCTCTTAATGCTATTTATCATGGTTGGTCTTATCCTCTGCCTCCAAAAGTAGGTGATGACTAATGCTTCCAAGGAAGGAAGGATAACAGAACCTCAGGCATCCACAGCCGATTTCAGTCAGGTTTTTGTTTTTGATATCATTCATCATTTTACCTCGTCTGTTTTAAGTTACTATTCTTAAAAATGGTCTTATGCTATCAGCTGCCATTTCAGAAAAGGTAGCTGGAAAATTGAAGACAGTTCAGAGTAAACATACATGAAAGAATCAAGAGAAATCTGCCCTTTACAGGGAGTTAAATTGATACTTAATTTAAATGTTTTGGTTTGATTTAAACAATGATCTGGCTGCATTCTGAAAGGTTCTGCATAAGGAAGAGAGGCAAGTCTGTAATGCAGATGACAGGAGCAAAACGAAATGCAGTGGTTGGAAGTGGAGCTAGCTAAATTTTAAGCCAGACATAAAGGAGAATCTAATTATGGTGCTTAATTGCTTGTCCACACAATTTACCTTATGCTGTGTTGGGTTCTCCAACACTTGGATTGTTTCAGCTGAGGCTACATGTGCTTTATAACAAATATTCTTCAGCTCAGCAGAAGTGCTGTGGAGCAGTAGTTGGTGATGGTTCAGGGTTAGTAAAGATGGTCAATGAGAGGCTTTCAAAGCAGTGACATAAAGAAGATTTAAGGAGGTTTTTGCAGGGGGATGAGGCAGTGAATTTGGGAAAGGGGTAACGCAGAGTGCCCAGTGAGGAAAAGCTTGTAGCAGTCAGATCAGGAACGGAGCTGTGAATTACAGCTGGCCAAGGATGGCTGTGGGAGAGTGGCAGGCAGTGGCACCACAATGACACACAGGCAGTGACATATGTAAGAGTAGCTTTAGAGTAAGAGAATTATAGGCCCAAGTTTTCCTGTGCTGTTTTGATTACTTGTCCACATCACAAAATGTTCTGCTCCAAAGAAGCTTCTGATGGAAAACCAGGTAGTATGGCAGGGAGTGGAGAGGGAGCACCGATGGCTTTGTCTGAATTAGCCAGGGTGCTCCAGCAGGGACAAGTCTGCTGAAAGGTGGGAGGCTGTGCCTGTCTGCAAGCCACTGTCCCTTACATTTTTCCTTGCTTTTGGCCTTATACCATCTGACAAAATGGAGGGAAAATAATGGCAAACCCAGAAGCTTAGCTTCAGCTTTTAAAAAGAAATCAATTCATTTTCTTTTTCTATGGTCTTGCAGAGTAGTTAGGCTAAATTTAATTAAGGCTGGGGAGCTGGGGCTGGAACAGACGAGGAAAAGGGAACTTGCTGAAAACACTGTCAGGGCACGGTTGCAGTAAATGCATAACAGAAAATGAGACGGAGAGAAAGAGGAAGAAAAAAGGCTAATGGGGAAACAATTAGAAAATACCACCATGGCCAAAACAAAGGCGTTAGAGGTTAGCTGAGAGGGAGCTGTGTGCCAGCTTACAGTCAGCAGCTGAGTTACAGCAGTGTGGTCTCCCTGCTCCTAAGCTGTCCATAGGAGCAGTCTGCTTTTTAAGCTTATTCAGTGAAATTCTCTCATTGTCTTCAGTCGTCCTCAGTGCTGTGCAACCTGGCTACTGAAGCAGACGTTCTTGGTTTGTGCATCACACAACCCATCCCTGTCATCAGCCTAGCAGACCATGAGAGTTCAGTGTGACCAAGACATGCTGCCTGGGGGGTGGTTAATGAACATTCCAGAACAGGAATGGTGAAAATCTAGTCAGTACCGGGATTTATTTTTTCTTTTGCTGTGAATCAGTGTGAAGGTACTGTCCAGGGTCTGAGGGTGCTTCATTGCAGCAGGATGCTCTTTCATATGAGATGTCAAGCCAGAGGCTGAAAACCTGTCAGAATTAAACTCCAGGATGCTTTTAGCAATGGCTAAGGTACGGTCATCTTTGAATGTAATAACTCTGCAGAGTGCAGACTTGTCCTGTTTAGCTCTTAAGGCTGACTGCCCTCATTGCTTTCTGCTCTTAAAACCTAGATAGTTGCCTGAGTTTTATTGCTGCTTTTACAGTTTTGAAGGATGTAGGAGGAGGAGACAGCAGTGTAGGTGAATCTTACTGCTGGAGTGACAGTCATTTTCCAGGTCCATCGGGGCTGGTGTTGGTAATGGGAAGTACCAGGCAGTGGGACTGTGGTTCGTGTGCCCTCAGCCCCCACCCGTTGTGACTGGTTTCCTCTCCAGCCCTGTGGGGAGGACCTGCCTTTCACTTCTTGCTTTCAGAATGATGCTCTGCACTCTTACTGTAGGATTGGACAGCAGGCCTGTGAGGGAGGAGAGTCGTGTCCTTGCAGCTCAGCCTTGGATAGGTCTCCGGGCTGCTCCTGCCATGCTCCTGTCTGCCTCATTTCTAGCCAGCTCCAGTGTCTTCCTTTCACTGGTGTTGGATTCCTAGTGCAGCAAGCTCTCTTCCTAGTGATAGGAATTGTGAAACCACTGTCTGCACGTCAGGCAGTCAGACTGCATGGCCAGGAAGAGACAAAAGTGTTGGGACCGATGTTTGACACTTGCCAGCTCCTCTCTCACACAAGGAGTGATACAGGAGGAAGATGACCAAAAATTCTCTACTTCACAGTGTTGGATCAGACCTTGGGGCTTAAAGGAAAAACTACTCCTCAAGCAGGAAACTATTTTCTGAAGTAAATTTACTGGTTGGAATAAGCACATGTGTATATCCATCAGTTTCAACAGACATTGCTCTTAGCTGGAGGTACTGATCCTGCACTACGGTGTGGAGACCTTGATCCTGTATCTTGCACTGACCCTTTTCCATTATCAAATCGAATCCTTCCTGACTGGGTCACAGGTACCTGCTGGTTTTGGTAGCCATAATGGGTTCTGACACCAAAACAGTGCATGAGCAGAAGCGACAGGGTGCTCAAGAGCTCCAGAATTAGCGTTAACTTTTGTCTGTGTGGGGTTTTCATTTCTCCATCACATCTCAAATCCAGCTCCATAGGACCATCTGATGGTACAGTAGGACTATCATTGCTACCCAGCGAGTATGGTTTGTGTGGGGTGAAAAGCACTTGTTCATTGCAATGAACAGGATTTTTATGGGCAACGTTTTCAGCAGCGTCTGAACCCAGTTCTCAAAAGTGATGTAGGCTTTTAAGAGGCCGAAGCCAAGATTTTCATAAATAAGTAATGATTTGGGCTGCCTCTGTTTTTTGTTACACAAGTCAAAATGTCTAAAAGGAGCCTGGCTGTCAGCAGTTGTGAGATTCTGGCATTTTTTCAAAATTGACATGCTTTTAAAATGTCTTAAGCTGGGCATTCAAAAATGGAGGCATCAAGAATGATTAGCTGCTTTTGAAATCCGTTTTCTTAAAAGTCTGAATGAAAATCACTGGGGCATGGGGTCCTAAATGACATGTGAAAAAGTGCTAAAAGTGTATTTTGCAAGTGTGTCTGCCTATCTGGGACTAGACTTGTCCCCAGAGCACCTGCACTGTTGTACATTAACGTACTCAAAAAGGCCTAACAGGGAAAGGCAAATATATCACAACTGTGCTGAATGCAGGGTGGGATTGATGGGCTGCTTCAGGGTATCAGCCTGTCTCTGCTCTGGTTTGAAGAGGAAAATAGCAGTGATTTCTGCAGGTAGCAACAATAACCTGATCAGTAATTCTGACCTGCTGGGGAGAGAAAGACAAGTTTGTGTCTAAAGTCCTATACATTAGGAACAACACGTTTAAAGTTAAGCACGCACCAGTTAAACATGTTTTAAAGGGTTTTGTAGGTTTGATTCCATAAACCAGCCAAATAATAGGATTGCAACTCTTACTTCCCCAGCCTAAATTCCTAAAGTACATGTGACTCTCTTTGTGTCTCCCCTCAGACCTGAACCATGTCCCACCCATCCTGGCTGCCACCGAAGAGTACCAGTGAGCCTGTCGGTCACGTTCCTGCAAGGATGGAGACCACACACACCTTTGGAACTCCCAGCATTTCCGTGTCCACCCAGCAGACCCCAAAGAAGTTTGCGCCTGTGGTTGCCCCCAAACCAAAGTACAACCCATACAAGCAACCAGGTGATGGTGAGTATTTGGTTTTTAAGAAGGAACCACAACTGCCTAGTTCAGAGGAACTGTCTGCTGTTCTTGATTTGTTCTTTGTTGGTGAGTTTGTGGGAGCCTCCCTTTTTCAGATCATTCAAATCAAGAAGAATGTGAAGGCATCTCTTCCCCTTGCTCTGGCTAGCTCCCCCCCTGAGAGATGCAGGGCTGGGAGAGGGCACGAGGACAGAATTTTCTTGGTTTTAATTGAAAGCAGATATCCTATGTCCAAGACTGGTACTTTTCAAGGGGTTCTGCTTGTTTGGTCCCTGCTGGCACATGATGATTCAAGAAGCTTGGGCTCAAACAACCCTTTTCACTATTGGTTCTTTCACCCCAGCACAGTGGGAATGCTTTACAGACAAGGGATTGATCTGTGGGAATAGGAGTATAATTGGGGGTGGTAGGGCAGAAGTTTGGCCAATGAGTCTTGAAGTGTTTCTTCTCCAGTCTGCTGTCTGGATTGTTTTACTTTTGTTCTTTCCCTCTACTGTGGAACACTCTTGAATATGAAATAACTGTGAGGATATTTACATGACCATTGCAATGGCCTCTGAAGCTGTTATGTCAGCAAAACAAATGCCTGCCAGTCACTGTGTGTCAGCCTTCCTCTACTTCTTGCTTTGAAAGTCCTCTCCTCTTGATGTAGTTGAACAGCAAATGTGGGATCTGGGTTCCTGGCTTGTGGACACATGGAGGGAGGGAGTTCCCAGTAGCAGGAGTGCATGGCTGGGAGCACCTCTGGAACTTGCAGGTGGGAACCTGCAAGTTGGAGCACCTGGGATGCCCCTGGCTGACAATGGAGAGTTTGTGATGGAGCTGCAGCGGAAACAAGGTGAAGAGCAAGGATTTTAGGAGAGTGGTAGATGTCTTGGCAGAGCATGACATTTCTATCCGTAGTGATTTACTGTAGGTAGAAATGGGGAGAAGTTCTTCCTCTCCTCCTCTCCAATCTTCACTTTTTCCTCTTCTGTGTTGAGTACAATGAGATAAATATCACCTGTATATGTTTTCCTATTTCTGCTCTATCTTTTGAAAGCATCTGCATTTTCAGGAAGGCTACAGAGTAATGGAAAAGAGAAAGAAAAACAAAGCAGCATATTAAATCCTACACTTGAATGATTTTCTAAAGTTAAGGACATTTTATGGGAAAGTTGGAAAAACCTGATGAGTGTTTTGGTTTTTTTCCTCTGCTGCTCTAACTTCGGAGAATTCAGAACGAAAAAAGAAAATGTGTTGGAGGGGGAAAAGTGAAATCATATGCACCTGTTCTGCTGCTTCAGTAACAAAACTTAGTGAGAAATAGAAAGACATTTGGAATTTAAAAAGTAAAAAATAATCCGTTTTTGAAATGCAAAGAAATGTCACCTTCAAGTCAAGTGGAAATTCTTATTTTTCTAATTCTCTTGCAATTAAAAATAATAATGGAAAATGACCCTTTTTTCCGTAGGAAATCTGTTCTTGATCAGTATTTTTTGTGTGAAAAAGGTCAGTATGTCTTAATTTTCAGTGCCTTAGTGATTGTTGGTCTGATTATATGTGACTCAGGAATATTATCACCTTCTAAAAAAATTCTGTGTTTCTTGCCATTTGGGGAAGGAGGTTTTCCCAAAGAGCAGAGCAGGCACTACAGGCTGAGAAGGGGACACAAGACACTCAAACATTTCTCATGCAGCCCAGCTGGTCCTGCAAGCAGTCAGGCATCGCCAGGTCTGCTGGAAACTGGGAGACAGTTGGGAACTCACAGGGGACTTTGTCAGTGCCAGTCCCTTGCCTTGTCTGATGCTGGGCTTTTAGAGATCTCATCATTATCTAACAGACCTGGAAGAGCTAAGGGTTGGCCAAGATCTGGTCAGGGATAGGCTTAGTGATGTGACAACATGCCTGCAGCTTAAGCTAATCCACTTCCACAAGGTGACATGCTGCTGGTCGCTGTCAGCAGCCCGTGCAAAGCCACTGCCCATCCATATATAACCCTGAGAACATGAGGCTGCTGGGATCTGGCACACGATGGGGGGGGGGGAGGAGGGTGGTGGCAGTGAGAAATATTTAGCCCAATGTGCTTCATTCACTTACTATGGCTCCCTTCACTCCTCCAGGCTCCTTGATTGCTTCTTCAATGACCTCCCTGATTTTTGCAGCAATAATTCAGCCTGGGAGATGGCTCCAGGCCCCACTGGTTCCCTGCTTAGAGGGGCACTGTCATTCTGCCTGAATTTGTCCTCTGTTGGACACAGGTCTTTCCCACCTGATTAGCTGTGAGTCTGTAGGTAGGAGAGCAGCAGCATCCCCTTGCCCCCCGCTGTGTTTTCATCCCTCCTACCCTGCCACAGCTGCTTTTCTGGAGGCACATGGGCTTCCCATGCATCCTTCTTCTGGAGATGAGTGGGAGCAACAGCGCTGTTCTGGGGCTGTTGTGGGTCAGGGTGTGGCTGTGCTCATCACAGCCTTGCCTGCCTCAGCAGTGTCGCTGGAGTTGGCTCCCTACAGCTTTTGTAGTATTCAGAATCTCTCTGGGAGACTGGAAAATTCTGTTCCTGGTAATTTCTTCAGCTTGTTGCTTTTAACATTTAGGAATATGCATCCTCTGGCCTTGTGTTTCTCATTACTATTTTGTAGGTGTGTTGCTTGCACGTAGAGGCTCTGTCCAGCAGGTCCCATTTGTGGTTGTATTTCTTGATCATATTGAAAGCAGAGGGAAAAGACACTGGAGTGACAGGCTGTGAAGCAGGTGCTATGTGTACCCCCCTCTCCCTCCCATCTCCCACCACAGCATTTCCTTGGTCTCACCTTGACTTCGATTTTATTTTTCATTTCCTGACACCTGCATAAAACTCAGCCAGAAGGTGCTGATTAAAAGCTATTTAACAGAACTTTAACAGAAGTTAGAAATGGTTGCATGACTGAAAAAAAAGTGAAATAGCAACAGCCAACAGTTTATAAACCAGAAGCATTTTACTGTGACTGGAAGCACTTGAGGCATGTGTTTAGACCGGGAAAATAGCAATTTTCCTGATGCTGCCAGCCCCCCTCCTCACTGTTTGCCATGCTGAGTTGCTGAAGCTTGTTTCAGACCAGTGTCATCAACCCATCAAAGCAGAGACCGTGCCTTGTTCTTGCAGGGATCTGTTTGGGGGCCCCTGGGTGTGACTGCAGTACCGGTGGAAGTAATGATCGTAATTGTAATCATCATCATAAGACCCCAGCTCTGCTTAGCATTCTGCACAGGTCTCTGCCATGCAGCCAGCCCAAGAGGCAGGCACAGCCTGTTTTTATAGATCCTACAAACACCTGCTGTGGTCTAGGCTGGGTTTCTGAAGGATTTAGTGCTTCCACTCCCCACTGTGGGGGTTTGCAGGGGATTAACCTTGCCTGATCCTGGGAGGTGTGAGCACCACAGTTCCTGGGAATTGCTGGTGCTCATCATCTTACAGAACTCTGTATGTACCCCTCAGAGAGAGGAGAGCTGTTCAAGCTTGGGGAAGATGTTTATCTACAAGGTGAACAATTGTGCATGGGGAAGAAGTGTAGCTGCTGAGGAATTAGGCTGGAAACCAAGAATTGATGTCCAGACATCTGAGCAGTAGCTCCAAGAGTTTGACAGGGGTCAGGGGTGTTCCTTGGATGGAGTTAGATGTGTTTGAAGTTTGAGAGCATCTTCTCTTCATGCTGGGAGAAGCTGAGTCCTGAGATGGATGAGGCATCAAGCATCCATGGGTCCTGGCAGTCTGCTTCCCTTATATTTGGCTTCTTTCTCCATGCTCATGTGTTTGGTGTTGCCTGCCCCCTCCTTCTTTTCTTCAGCAGACCCTGTCCAGCAGCATGCACAATGGGTTTTGTCCTACACAAGAAAACTGTTCAACAAATGCCTTCTTTCTGAGGAGTCAGTATTAATTTTGTTTCCTTTAAAAGCACTGAATGCCCCATCATTTTAAACGCTCAGGGTCAGGTTGGACAGGGCTTTGAGCAACCTGATCTGGTGAAAGATATCCCAGCTGATGGCAGGCGCTGTCGATTGGATTATTTTTCAAGGTCTTTCTAATCCAAATCTTTCTGTGGTTGCCCTTCTTCCTTTCCCTGTCACTTACTTCTCTCCCGCTCTCCAGCTTTGAGACTTAAATTGGTAATTCAGCATCTTCAACAGAGCTTGAGCCTTAGGGAAACACTGCCACACAGCTGTTCCCATCTATGCTGGGCTCAGGAAGATGGAAAGGATTTATAGCTTGCAGATGAAGCAAATTCCATCTTTGCCTTAGTTCCAGAAAATGAGGCCTCACCCTGCAGGGCAGACTAAGGAGGCATCTGGTGTGGGGTGAGGTTGGTGATAGCTGATCTGCTGGCTTTGTGCCTGCTACCATGGGGCTGGTGCTGCTGGGGTGGCACTGGCGGTTGTAAGGCCAGAATCGGGGGCTTCAGAAATGTGTAAAAATCTGTTGTCAGTCAAAGGTACCCAGAAAAGCCTGAGTCAGGGCCACTGGATGGTTTGGGAGCAGTGAGTGACAAACTTTGCAGTGTGAGTTGCCTTTTGGTTTGGATCCTTTTATTTTGAGTCTTGTTTTGGTAACCACAACAGTTCTTTTCCCCTTTGCCTCCAAATAAAGCTCTGCCAGTCCAGCAGAAACAAGTCTATGCTGAAACAGGTGGGGCACAGTGGTGAGCTAGGGAGGCTCAGCTGGATTGCAGGGTTGGGCTTTCCAACCTAGCATTTGTGAGCACTAGTGCAGCTCCCTGGGGGTTGGATACACCTCCTCTGCCACTGTGTGCAGTCACTTGAAGGATGATTTCATGGTGGTAGGGAAGGATATGAGTCCGTCCTTGCCTACTGGGAAGTGCCGGATCATTGCGTGGCTCCCAGGAGGTCTCCTGCTCCTGCAAAGATGACTGTTTCCACTCCCAAAAAACAAAATCTGTCATCATATTTTGGCAGTGTCTTTTATTCATATGAACAGGACCATGCGTTTTTCTCAAGCTGCCTGAGACAGAATGAGATGCTGCAGTGCCAGCCCTGGTCAGAAAGGGGTGTGCAGGCAGCACCCTCATGGGGCAGTCACTCTGTTTTTGAGGCTGCCCAGTGCTTGGAGGTGCTTCTCTGTCACACTCTGGGGCTTTCAGGACATGCTTTACAAAATTAGCCACTTTAGTTTATGCGGTTGGGTACTTGTACATTCAGTATTTCTTAGTGCTGATGTCTTTCCTTGTAATTGCCGTCCTTGGTGAATATAGAATCTGCAGAAACAGTTAATATAGACTTAATAATGGAAAATAAATGACGGGATGAGACTCAAAGCAAGCTCCTCCTTTCTCCTTCCTTTCTTTGGGCAACTTTCAGGTGAGGTGAACAACAGGTCTCATGTGAAGGTCTTTGAGGTTTTAATTACTTTTTTTACAAACCATCTCCTTCCATTTACCATGGCTGGAGGAGTGGGCAAGTGATTCATGAGACAAGGCAAATCAGCAGGACCAGCTCCAGGGCAAAGCTATGCCGTGGACACCAGTGTGTGTTCTTAAACGCAGCTGATCTGGGTTTCCCAGAGCTTGACTCTCTGTGCCCTCCTCTTCTTCATGCGTGTGCAGGCTTTTGAGCACTGGCAAGTTATGTTCTGTTATGTCTGTAGGGGACTGGGAGCATGAACTATCAGGCTGTTTGTTGAGGTTTTATTTTTTTCCAGGCAGATATACCTAGTGGATTTTGTTTACAGCAGCTGCTATCAGTAGCTCTGTCTTAATTTTTGAAGCTTGGGTATGGATTTATTGGACTAGACACCTTGTGTTGTAGCTGTGCTGTTCCCTGCTCTGCAATCTTTGACAGTTCATAGAAGCCAACAAGGTCCAGAGTCTATTCATTACTTGTCTTGAGAACCCTGAAAGAATAAATTCAGGCTGACCTGAAAGATTCTGTGGTTGCTTTGGGTTTTTTCCTGCTTGTCTGTGCTGGGTCTGTTCCACAGGAGAAATTCTCACTAGGGGAAGGGCTGTGTTGGCTGAGAGGCAGAGGGATGTTGTACCTGCTCCTTGGAGTATCTCAGGAGCTTCTGCAGTGCTGTGCTGGTTGTTGGAGGGAGGCTGGGGTGCAGGCACCGTGAGCTGTCTCAGCCGTGCTCCTGTGGTGGTTTTGTGTGTGCATTGTTCAACACTAACATGAGATAATACGATTATCCAGAGTATTTCCAGTGGGATCTGCTGGTCCCTCTCTTGCTCCTCATCTCTGCCACCAGCTGAAAAAAAAAATCATTGATGCTTCATGGGAGAGGCAGCGTTTCATCGATGGGACAAAAGATGGGCTGAGAAGTGCTTTAGCGCTTTTCTGGTCCCATCAATTGCCATGGATGCTGTGGTCCCATCTCTCACAGGACTGAGCTCATGGGATTGAAAAATGTGATGTGAATAAAGAGGTGACCTTACTGTTGGAAATCACCCTGACTGTGCCTGAGCACAGCCTCCCTGTTAGTTCTTGTTTCTTAGAAAAAGCTTTTTTAAAGTGCATATTATAAACTTTTAAAGTATTTCTTAATCCTTCCCTCATTTTCCGTGTGTTTCTTGTGCTGAATGAGATGCAGCAGATGAAGCAATACTTTATTCATTTAAGTGTCAGAACTGCATCATCCACAGGCTCTTAAAAAATGCAGCTGGTGAAAATGATCTTGAAGTTTCAGGCTTCTTTGTGGTGGGCTTGCTACCTTCCACAAGAGTATTTAAAGCACAAACAAAGCCCCTGAACACCGCAGAATAATGCATGGAAGGCAGGGGTCCCTTGTTAAGGAGTAGCTGTGAACCAGTTCGGGGCAGCCTTTTGGACGTGTCCACTGATTTCTCTCTAAGGACATCCTCTCTCCTGTTAGTTGAGAACCAAGCGAAACCAGTTGGAAATTAGTGGTTCTCGTTTGTATAAAACTGGATTTAAACTGCCCCAAGCAAGCTGGGCCATGCTGAAGAGGCGTGAGACCAAGCTGGTGCCTTTGTGCCTGGGCAGCGTTGCTCCACTCAGTAACTTCTGAGTTACGGGGATAGGCATTTTTGCCCAGTTGTCTACAGCACAGTGACCAGTGTCAGGACCTGTGACTCTCACCAGTGTGAATAAACTGGCTCTGTGTGGGGCCTTCTGTCTTGATAGCAGTCATCCCAAAAGTTGTTGTGCTGGATAACAGTGTCTGCATCTGCTTGCCTTTTTTTTTTTGTTTTTTTCTTTTTCTTTTTTTTTTTTCTTTTTTTTTTCCAGCCACAAATCCATAGAATTGTGTCTTGGCTTTGCTCTCAGGATGAGCATTTTCTTTTTTGAAATACTAGCTCAGAAAAAGGCCCTGGGAAAATTGCAGCATAAAACAAGTGCATAAAAACTGTTATTGAACCAGTATACTTATCTATAGTTCACAAAATGTCAAGTCAAGCCACCAGGTTTTATTAAGTATTCTGACTGTGTTTTGTTAGAATTACAAATATTAAATTTTCACAGGCTCTGGAACACATTACCTCTTGTTTGGGAACTACTTGAAGTAGTGCCTAGCCTTGGTTTTCATTCTGGTGAGTGAGCTTGTATTTTCTTAGTGGTTTGGTGTCATAAAACAAACATTGCACTTCTCAGCAGGTAGATTCTTAATTTTTTCTGCCTTGACTATTTTTTCTCATTTTCTTTTTCTCCTGTCTGTCTGTTCTTCCAAGATACTATATTTAATTTTTCCACTTCATTATTTCAAACATCGAATAGTGATTCATCTTAGCAGTGGCCTGTTCTGTGAACCACAATAGTTTGGGTAGAATAAAGAAAAAGGGCAAAAAAGGGAAGGGAAAAAGAGAAAGAAAAGACATTTCTGACACACTGAAATGGAAAGGAACTATTGCTTTATAACTTGAATTGCAAACATCTGTCATCGACCATATCAAACCTTCTGTTAAAAAGATAATGCTTGTCCTGTATGTAGTTCTACAGGGCTGTGGTGCCCAGTGAAAGCAAGAGAGCAATGCTAATGCAGAAATACCTTGAATTCAAGCAGGCAGCACTTGTCTCTTTTATTTTAATCTGAAGTGTTAACATCCTCCAGATGCTAGTCTGTTAAATAATAACAATTGTTACAGGACAGTTAACAGTGGAGTAATCTTGTTTTCATTTTTTTGCCCTGCCTCACACAATTCTGCTCTTCTACACACTGAAAACTAACCATTATAGTAAAGGATTTTATGTATGCTTTTCCTTTTCTCTGCTTAAAGCTTTTTTGTTTTGCCAGGCTGAGTCCTGCTAAATCAGAGCAACCAGTAAATGTCTATTGGATTATATTACAGGTTGGTGTAATAAAAGGTTGGAAGAATGAATGAGCAACTCTTGAAGCCACAGAAGCTGTACTTGTGGCCAAAGAGCAGGCATTTCTGGCAGTGAATGCTACACAATTACCATTTGGACTAAATATACAAGGCCTGAAATGTTTGTTGCTAAGCAAAGCATGTTTAGATGGACTTGGCACAAGAATTGAGGGTCCGTGAGCAGGACTGAGAGTCCTGTGGCTCTGCTTTGCCTGGGGAGAGTGATTTTGCAGGAGATGAGCAGGGATCTGCTCTAGTTCCTAATAAGCAGTGAGTTAGTTTCCCACTATCTGAAAATTCCCCTTCTGTCGTCTTCTTTAATCAGCACACACACTGTGAAGTCACAGCCGTGGAAGAAGGTGCGGGCGTGCTCCAGGAGCTTGATTGGGGATTTACCCAAACTATTTGAGGAGCTGAAGTGCATAAGACTCACATGTCTCTTCCAACTCGTAATTCCTGTGATGACAATAACTAAGGAAAGGTTTTGGTTTTGTCTAGACATGACCCAAATCGTAAAGCCAAGCCTGGTGTTAAGGGCTGGTGGGTAGAAATTGCACTGTCATGACAGCTGGCATTTGTTGTGCCAAGCATTGAATTTATGGGAAATGACATGGAGATGAGGAAGGAACCTGTGCTGTGGGTCATCTCCGTTACAAGGCCCACTTGGGAAGTTTTATCAGCTGGTGTTTCTAAATACTCTGCACTTCCTGTGGTATGAGGGTCTGCCCAGGGGTCCTGCCACAGGAGTTACCCTGAGTGAGCTGGTGGGAGGAGAGGAGGCTGTCCTGGCCCTCAGGAGTATGAAAATGGTACCAAAACAGTGTGGGTAAACACAATATTTCAAAAGTAGGTTTAATGAAAGAAAGTACAGAAGTTTGAAATTTATATTATAAAAAGTGAATGTGATGAGGGTTGAATTCTTATCTAAGTGGAGACTGATGGTCTCTGAGGTTGGTGGCCCCATCCTTAGAAGACCAGTTCTTTGGTAATAACATCAACAAAATCAAATTTCCTTAACTTTTTGCCCCATGTACCCCTCAGTGCAAGCTCCCAGTCTGTGCTCCAAGTTTCCTATCTCCTCCACTGGCTCCATCCCCTATTCTTTTTTGCAAAGGACACAGTGCCAGGCTGTGGCTACTTCTGCATGAACTGAGTGCTTGTTGGGCATCCCAGTAGCTTCCTTAGGACCGCTGGACACCTACAGTTGGATCTATTTCCAGCTGCTTTCCTTATCCAGAGCAATCCATCTCAGCTCTTTGCAGGACCAGGTCACCTCTTAGCCTCTCAAGTGCCATGATCAGCTTTAGAACGTGCTGTCAGACCCTTCAAGGGAATGTTCTGACCCAAACTGTGCTGTATATTTGCAAAGTTTATTTTTCAAGAGAGTGAAAAGGAATAATCATAGTTCCTAGGCCACTTCTCGGGAAGGGTAAGAAAAGGAAGGTTGCTCAGTGAGGATCCATTAACACCGTTCTGGCTGTCAGACAGTGAAGCACAGGAGGTAAAAGTCCATTCTTCTGCCTTCCCAGTCCTGTGATTTAAGATGTTTGAACGTGCACTTCAGAAGCTGCGGAAGTAAAAGCCCCCAGTTGTGCCTGGAGACTCTCCAAAGGCCATGGCGAGCGAAGGGGCTGTGGAGTGTTAATACAGTCCATCATTTTGTAACGAGCCCGATGTTCTTGTATGAGCCATGTCAGGCTGTTGTCTGCACGCTGTCTTTGCTGATCACAGTAATCGGGTCATAAGAGAGGGAGAAGTAATAGCGCGTCTCTTAGCAACCAGCCCCAGGAGAAAGAGAAAATTACTCAAACAGACTATCCAGCCAGGGAAGTAGAAAGATGAAATTTTTTGAAAGTCTGTTGGAAAGTGCTCAGGGACATAATTCTTTTATGTGTGAGATCCTTACAGGCTGGATCCAATGGTATCAGACACTTTTTTTCCCCCTTGTTGTCTTTCTGGTAAACTTTTAGTTTTAATTGGCCTCAGAAAAAAAAAGGGGGGGCGGGGAGAACCCTGTGAAACAGAGGCATTTTGAAAACATAAGGGACTGATTTTTTGTATTTTTGACGATGCCAAGGAGAAGGGAGGGAGGGGAGGTCAGTGTGTCTCAGGCAGGAGATGAGGGGAGCCTTTTATCTCTGCACGAGTGCTTTGAATGCTTCCCGTGTCAGTGCGAGCCAAAGCACGTTGCTGTATCTGCCAACGCTGCAGTGGCATGTGCAAAACAAACTTGTTGGGTCTCCATTGCATTGCACAGGGCGTCTGACACCTGAGTGTCACAAACCGTGTGCTGTGATGATTGATAGCTTGGCAGAGAGCTGGAACCCACCTGCCCTCCCTGTGGCCGTGCTGGGAGAGCCTGGCTGAGAGGCCAGGCAGAGCAGGTACTGCTTGAGTTTCTGCCAGCAGCCTTTTTTTCATTATCCTGGTTTTTGTCCTCATTTAAGCTACTGGTTTGTGTAAGACATGTAGGGAAATATCTCTGAAGCCTTCTGAAAGACCATTTGGTCAAAGTTGGCCCCAGGTCTCAGAAGACGGGCAGTGCTAGGAGCAGTCTGGAAGTCATAGTAATAAATTAAAGCATTTGCAGTTTGTGTGTGGGATGGAGACAAGTTTGTGCGCTTGTATCTTGTACTTTAAAAAATTTCTTTTTCATTTCTAAAGTTGCACTTCTTTGGTCAGCTAGTCTGCGTCCTCCCCAGTGGGGTATGCTGGCTGCTTAGGGAAAGGGGACCAAGCCTGGCATGGTCTGCCCACCCTTGCTAAGCAAGAATGTAAATCTGTGTGTGTTTAATCGAAAGGAAAGGAAATATTCTAAAATGGTTGAGAGTGCCCAGATTTGTGGTTGTGTCCTTAAAACTGTTGCAGGGACAAAATGTTTCTGAAAGCCTGGCTTAGTCCCTGACTTCAAGGAGACATAAGGTTGCGTGTGTGGAGGGGAAAGGCACTGATCCAGCTACTAGTCTGTGCCCTTCGTCTGCTTTTGTGTGCTCTGTGATACCAGGGCACATCTAGATTGTGCAGGGGGACCAGCTCACATCTGCAGGTGATAGTTTGACTATCAGTAACAGGTCTACTTGCAGATTTATGTGTTTACTGAAGGATACAGCCATTCCCCCACACTGGGATCCTGGACAGTTGGGTAAAAGGTTCAGGCTGATCTGGACTGCTGTGGTTGAGCTGTTGTTGGTTCCTGGGTTCAGTCAAGTCTTGCTAAAGTTTTTGGAGACAAGGATGGCTTCAACGTCTTATCCTGGAAATAATCTGTAGAAGAGAGGAGAAAAACCCCAGCCTTGCAGCTGTACAGAACGAATACCTTAGGAGCAACATCTACTGCTGTCAAAGAAAAGTGAGATAAGGAACACCATTAATTGTGACTTCTTCCAAGAAAATCATAGAGGCTGCTGCTTTGCTGTCTTGTCATAAAGAAGAAAGACACTCTTCCTTAAAAGTTTAGTAATTGAAGACTTTCCTTGCTATTTTTGTAAGTACCAGTAAGTGGTGTTTCCTGGAAATTTTCCCCCAACTCTAAAAATACCATCGCAGGGCTTACAGAAGTGACTCAGTTTGGGAAGTCAACACCATGCACTTCCTCAGCACAGCCTGGCAGCCCCCCAGCCAGAGCGCACAACTTCTGCAAAACTGCTAATTGGTTGTTAATCTGCAGTACAATTGGGCTCCTTCTTGAAAACTGAATTCCTATTGCTCATTCGACCTTCCTGTCATGTTAGAGATGATGGCACAGTGGGTAGAAGAGGCTGAGGCACAGTTTGAGTCTGGAAAGTTGTAATTGGTATTTTGAGGTGCCGTCTTTCCTCTCAATAACATGCTCATCAAATGACCCCAACTGACGGATAGATGAGATGTTCCTAATTGCCAAATCTCACTGTCTTGGGACCAAGATTATCTCACAGACCTTGCTTTTGTAATTGGGTCCTTTCTTCCTTCCTGTTACACTTTTGACATCACTTTTGTACCAGCTGGGCACAAATAGAGCCATTTGTAATTCTTTATGTGGTGCCCAAGGAGAAATAGAACCTGGCTGACTGAATTAATTCTGCAGGTGTAGAGGGAAAATTACACTGGGAGCTCAGGTCTGACACAGCTGTCTTACGTAAAAGTCAATTTATAAAGACAAGAGGCAGCGCATGAGGGAAGTGTGAGTTGGGTAAAATCACAGCTGGTCTGCATCTCCTCTGGTATCAGCATGGATGGGCTACCATGCAGTCGTACCAGATAACGCATGAAGTATTGCAGTATCTTCCTCATCTTCTGCTTAGTCCATTCCATGCCTTAGATTTGAATTAAATTAATGATCGATCTCTTCTTGTTAACCCATCCCTGCCAGCAGTGATCCTGCAGACTCTGCCGCTAACCTTTTTCTACAGCCAAAATTTCAGTTGGGTTTCTAACAGGAGAATACCTGGCCGACTTTTCTTGGTGCATCGGGCGCTCAGCGTGTGTGTGTGTAAAAATGGGACACAGGCCCTCAAGAGGGAGAGATGACCTTGTGGCAGCAGGAGGGGGTTGGGCTGGTGGATCTCCAGCTACCAGATCTCTAGGTTTTGTTCAATTGTTTACATCCCTCATTTGGGTCAAGAGTCTTTCAGACTTAGCTGCAGGAACGATTGGTTTGGCTAAACCTGAAAACTCATGATATTTAAAACATTTCTCTGTGTTAGTAAATCATTCTGATTGGATAGACCGAAAATACTTTAAATTTAGCAGCTAATCCAACACAAGGGATGTGATGCATGACAACAGCGGAGATATTTCCCTGCAATCAGAGTTGGACTTTTTAAACAAGAGATCTCTGAATCACCATGATTCCCTTCTGAGGATATGGTGTTTTCCTGAGATCATGGAGACAAGCTAATGGGGGGTCCATTTGCTTTTTTATGCCTTCTCATGTGGGAAGACCATTATAATACTCCTATTTCTGGCGCATGTTTAGCACAGCCTCTTTGCATCCAGAAGTGCTCTGGCAATGAATCCTTTTTGCCTCAGTGAGAATGTGTTTTGTAACTGCAGTAGGGAAACAAATAAAAGAGAAATAAAGTAGCAGGGCGACTATTTTGGGAGATGAGCTTTCGCTTGGTATGTTGATTTTCCGAAGAGATATGGACATCCAGTACGTCATGTAAGTTGACCATCCAGCATGGCATGGGGCTGTGGAGAGAGAATATTCCATTTTAAGACTCTATTGGGCAAGACATGGGCTCATGTTTGATGAATGTTGCCAACTATTTAAAGTGCCATGAATTCGACCTGTGAAACTGGAGGCGGAGGTGACACAAGTTGGAGAATCTGGACCTAAATGTCAGGGCCTAAAGGTCACTTTTCATCAGAGCAAAGTGCAGTTGTCACCACAAATGTAGGGCTGCAGGAAGGGCATTGTGAGGCTCTGTATTTTATCTACTGCTACTTGACCAAATATGCTTAGTTTACACTAAGTCCAGAGGGTTTTTTTTCTGAGAAACTTGTCCAGCAAATGTGGTTCTGANGTTTGTTTTGTTTGTTTGTTTGTGGTTTGTTTTGTTTGTTTGTTTTTTTCTTTTTTTTCCCCTGAGATCTAAGAGCTGTGAAGAAATTTCTGGGCATTTGGACAGTGTCTGAGATGAAGCTGAAATCAGAGCTTTCTCTTGCAGCAGTTCTGGCTCCATCATGCCCAGAGTAATGAAAGCTCTTTATAAGACGAGCCGGAAAACTCATGAGGCATCAGAAGGAGCAGGAAGATGCATCTTATTTCTCTAAGCATTTAATTGCAAAATCTTTTCACTACTTATTAAAATGATTAGTCAAGACTATTGGAAGGCAGTGAATGTCTATTTGTGGGAACTAGGGAAGGTTTGATCGTGTCAGAGTTCTTACCTCCTTGTTTTTCCTTCTTCATTGCAAACGCTAAATGATTAAAATGAGGGTGTGTTTTGAAAAGAAGATTTCTAAAGAAAGCTTGGAGGATTCTGTCCTTGTTTGTTAATTGTTTCATATGGAATAATCACCATTTGCAAGTGGCCAAGAAACAACAAAGCATTTGTTTGCTGCTCCCAATGCTTTAGCATGCTCTTTGAGGATGGAGTCTTGGTTTTGTCTAGTTGTCCCTCGTTCAGTGGTACCACAGGGCACATTTCCCCTGACACATGCACAGCCCAGTTGCTGCTCGGTTAGGTCAGCGATGGCTCCTCTGAGAGGGTTTGTATAGAGGAAGACCTGAAGCCAGATACTTCTTGTCAGGGGTGGCCCACTAAAGCTGAGAAAAGGCACATCCTGCAAGGAAAAAAAAACACTTCTAGCTTTAGCCAGTAGCTCCAGTTTTTATTTGGAATAATCTGCACAGGGACACAAATGTGTTTACGGTGAAAATGTCAATTTTATATTGCCATATTGATGTACTTTAAAAATATTTGTTGGAAATCAGGAGAATGGAGTTTTCTGTCTTTGATTAAATATTTTCCTGTTAAGGTTTGGAGGCTGTGTCCTGGGGGGCTTGTTCACATCCTGTACTTCAGCTGTGGGCTGATCTTCATGGGCAGGACACTTGTTTCACGGTTGTCTGGCATGTGGAGATCAGGGACTGCTGGAATCTCAGTGGGAGCTGTGTGTTCGTAGCTCTCATAAGAGTTAGCGAGTGGAGTAAAGCTGGAAGCACTGCATTATCTTCAGGTTGCCCTAATGACTCTAGTGAATGTCACTGATCACCATTTTGTCACTTCCTAGTCATCCTGTGTGTCCTAGTAACGTTAAGAAGGCATCTTAAGCCCAAAGGGGGTCCTTACTGAACTGCTCAGATCTTAGGACCAGTAGCATGGTGCTTTCAATACAGGTGGGCTGGTGGATTTGTATGGCACATGGCCTTCCCTAGGGCTTGGGATGTTGGTTTGAACATAGTGGAGAAACCTGATCCGTTTCTCATCATCTTGACGTGTTCTTCATCGACATTGGTACCTGATGAAGGAAGTGTTGCCTCTCAGACTTCATTGACACGTCATTTGTTGCCTGTCGTCTCATAAATCTCCCTGTGAAGCTCTAAGTAAACACCCCTGGGTGGAATCAGCAGGTCATTTTTGTGGCATTTCTTGTCAACTAAACAATAATTCATTAAAAATTTAATGACTCTTTTGCTCTGGAGAGGAAAAAAAGAGAGCTGGCGCCTGCCTTTAAAGTTTCTGTCTTTTATTGTTTGGTGACTTTTGTTTTGTTTTGGAGATCTTTTTATATTTTATTTTGAAGGAAATCAAGTTGATAAACTAAAAGAAAGCTGTCTTATTACAAAAAGCTTGAGTGCTTCTGAGAACATTTAAAACAAGGATGACTAGAAATGACCTTTCCATCCTGAAGCGAACTTTGAGTGTATTCTCCCTTTGGCATTTCTAATGATAGACTTTCCATCTGGTCTTTGCTTAAAAGCTAAGATGCAGCTTGGGTTTTTTCACATAAAAATTGTACATACTCTAAAATTAATCCTCTTGATCATTTCACTTCAGGGAGAAGAGTGCAGAAACACTGGGAATATTTGCTTATTTTTAGCAACTCTAGTCCTCCTGAGAGCAGATTCCTTTTGTCCCAAATAAAGTGGATTCTGATTTGAGGGAACCCTGGATTTCCCTCTGCTTAAATTTGGGGGGATTATACCCTCTAGAGGAGATATCTAATGGGAATTGAAGAGATGTCAGTAGCCCTGGTGGCATCTGAATCAGTGGGGAGGGATTTGTGGTTATTTTAGCTACCCTGGCTATTTAGCAATGCTGTCATTTCTAACACTGAGAATTCCCTGCACCCAGTTTCCCATAGTGATTCCCCAAAGCTGAATGTACAAGAGGGAAATCCTAGCAAATGCTTCAGGGAAGAGTTGGGGATCTCCTGAGAGCTACCGCTGTAACCATTTAGCCTCATTTCGGCAGAATCTTTGGGGAAAGTACATAAACTGATCCTTTTGCTTAGCAAAGCATTCCAGCAAATGCCTAATTTGATACATGCTTTGTGAAGGCCCGTGGGACATAACATTTAAGAATGCACTTGAACTTAAGAGTGCAACTGAGCCCCTGCTGCATGCAAGCACGTGTATGCAGGAGGGGAATGTTTCTCTGGATCACATGTAGGAACATCAGACAGCAGATTTTTAAATTTTTTTTTTTCTTCCCTGTAATGCTGATTGCCACTGATTGGGTTTCCTCTCTCCCTGTGATTTTTTTTTTTTTTGGTCTTTTTTCTGTTTTGTTTTTTGNTGATTTGACATACAGCTCCCTCAGCAGGTCTTTGCCTCTCTTTCTTCAGAATTGTGTGTTTTCTCATTTTTTATTTAATTTGGTTTTGGTTTTGTTTGTTTGGGGGTTTTTTTGGGTTTTTTTTTTTGTTTGTTTGTTTGTTTTTTTTCCTTTTCATCCTTCTATTCAATGAAATGCTTCAAAAATACATGTAGGTGGGAGATTACTGGTGAGCCATCCATTCCTCAAATGTTTTTCTGGTGGGAACAGCCAAAAGTAAGTCTATTAGCAAAGTCACATATCTATCAGCACTGCCTATGTGGCATGCATAGAAAACAGGTTTTCTGAGCATCAGGAAGGCTGCAGAACAGCAGATGTGCTTTGGGGCTCTTGGCAGGTAGATACTCTGCTGAGGGTATTGGCATTTTTGCTGCAGGTTCTTCTGGTGACCAACTTTATTAAAACAATGGGAGAGAGAAAGGATGTTGCAGATAATGGAAGAGAACAATTCTGGCACACGTACCTTCCTCTTCATAAAGCTGTTTTTCCCTTGAGGCAATATATCTTGCGTCTTATGGGAAGGAAATCTTCCAATATAAAAGGAAGTCTGAACTGCTTACCAGTGAATTTAGAAGCGTAGAAGTTGGATTCCGTTCATGAAGAGATAATATGGGCCCTGTTCCAGTATATTAGGGAAGCTTTTTTAAGATGCTTCTCCAAAAATAGGAGGACTCTGGGAATCACTCCTTTAAAAAAATATTTGTGGGTGGCTTGTGTTAATATTCCCAGAACCTTAAGGGATGTGTGCTCAGCATAAGGAAGGTGTTCAGAGCACAAAAGCAGCAGCAGTTTGGTGTCTTCAGCCTGGGCTGCAGGGCAGGACTGAGCACGGGAGGAGGGCCCTGTGTTCCTGGGGATGCCTCTGACGTGGGCTGGAGTGGTCCGAGGGCTGTCCTTGCTTTGCTCTCCTGCAACAGCTCCTGGGGGGCTGTTCTGCCGCCAAGAATAGCTGGCACATGGCAGTGCTCTAATTAGGCTGGTTTGCCTGCCCCATCTCCTGTGCTGGGAATGACGTGCCTGCTGCCAGCTCTGCTGCCCAGAGGATGCCCCTCTCCCAGCTTTGCTCTGTGGCTGCCGCCCAGTTACAACTCCCCATGGTGCATCACAGCAAAAAGCTGGGTCCATCCGAAGGTTTGCAACCTTTTAGCCTCACCCCAGTGCTCTTCTCTCTTCCCGTTCTCCATAGTTCAGATAAAGTCATGGAGAGAGAGAGAGGGGAAGAAAGTGGAGTTGGTTTTCTGTGAGTAGCACAAAGGGTAAAGTGCAGATAACTTCAATAGGCATATCCAAGTGAAGGTGTTTTATACAGACCGTAGCAAACCGAAAACAGTAAACAAAAAAAGAAAAAAAGGGGCGGGCGGAAAAAGTGTCTAGAATCCTTGCAAAGAATTTCTGCAGAGTACATAATTGAAGGGGATTTTTTTTTGATAAAGGCTAAATTGTGTATGGGCATGAAAAATTCATCAGGGAATTTAAACCATTTCCAAACCACATAAAACATTAAACATTTCAAGCTCAAGAGTAGCTTGAATATGGCGTGCATCATCCCAAGCTTTAAGCAGTCATCTGATTTTTCTCTTGCAAATGTTAAATATATAGTAAATGAGAGCCAAAGTAGGTTTTATTTGCTTTCTCATGATGACTGGGGAACCTTGAAAGGTTTTGCTGGCTGACCTGATGCACACCTTTGTTTACCTCTCTTGGCTAGATGATTTTAGCTGCAACATTTTGAAGAATGAGGGGAGCATATATCAATGCTGCAGTCACAGTGTCCCATTCTGTGCTTGTGATCAGCTCCAGCCTTGGTCTTTTGTGTGAGTGTCTCTCAAATTAGCCTTTTAAATCCAATGGAATTAAAGATTTTAATCAATCAAGATGCTTATCACCATGACATGATGTGATATGTATCGCCTGATAAAGATATGGAGTAAATCTCACAGTCTTGTGAAAGCAGAGAATCCTATTCTTTAAAAGATCGTCAACATCCACATTTAGGTTTTGCCCAGATGTGTGACTGGATTTTAAATACAGGTTATGCCTGTATTTTTAAATCTAAAATTTGTCCTTTGTGTAGAAATAGAAATAGTGGCCAATTTCAGAACATTTTCAGATGCATTCTCAATTGCTTCTTGTTTTCTTGACAGTCCAGGTGCCTGAAAATACCATGTTTTCTCTTTAAATAAAATTGTTACTCACTTGAGTGTCTTCTGTCAGGGAAATCTGACTGTGATTGTTAAAATCCTCTAGGAATGAGCTTTGCTTTTGCATAAAGCAGTCACCTTGGATGACTGCGTGCAGCAAGTCATGCATTACAAAATTGCAGTGTGAGTTTTCAAAACCTGCTTCTGTTGGGTTTCATGTAACGACCAAAGGAGGGTGTTTCTGCTCTTCTCTAGGAGAACACTCGGGCCATGACTCAGGTTTGTCGCACTATGCTGAAGATGGTCGTAGAACCATGTCACAGAATCATCAAATGGTTTGGGTTGGAATGGACCTTAAAGATCATCTCATTCCACCTCCTCTGCCATAAGCAGGGATATCTTTCACTAGACCAGGTTGCTCAACGCCCCACCCAACCTGGCCTGTAACACCTCCAGGGATGGGGAGACTCCAGCCTCTCTGGGCAAGACCTCACAGTCACCACCCTCACAGTAAAGAATTTCTTCCACATGTCGAATGTAAACATACTCTCAGTTTAAAGCCATTCCCCCTTGTCCCACCACTCCATGCCCTTGTGAAAAGTCCCTCCCCAGATTTCCTGTAGGCCCCCTTTCTTACTGTAAGGTGTTCTGAGCTCTCCCTGGCGCCTTCTCTCCTCCAGGCTGAACAACTAAGCCTTTCTTCCAGGAAAGGTGTTCCCAGCCCTCTGACCATCCTCTGAGAAAACTCAGCATCCTTAAATATCTCTGTGTGCACCCTTGCCAGGGCAGAGAATGTGCCTTCCCCTTGTTATGCTGTAAAAACACCACATTGCCGAGCAGCACCGTGACCTTCCCATTGCTTCCCTTGGGACTGGAAAAAGGCAAAGGAGTGATTGTAGTCCTCAGCTCCAGGGCATGGCTTAGGCTGTGGGGCAGACACTTCTGTCTTTGCTGTGATTCATGAAGAAGGTATAGATGTTGGCTAGAAAAAATTCTCAGAGCTGATAAGCAACTCTGAATGACATAGGCTTCATGATTCATCATAAAGCCTCAGCACACCAGGCATTTCTGTGCATTAAAATAATTTCCAAGCGATGAACCTGCCTGGTGTCTCTCTGCTGTTTGCACTTGCTGATAATGTCAACTTGGAAGTCATTCTTCCTGCATCATCTTCTGCCTGCTGGAGGAAAAGGCTGACTCTTTCCACCTCGCTGATCAAGAAGTTCTTGTTAGGTGGTGAGATGGACCATCACCTCTTCTGCTATGCTGCTAAGCACTCTCTCCTTCCCCTTCGCTGCTCCAGGCACGTGCTTGTGGCAGCACGAGGAGATGTGTATGTGACAGTGGGTAACCATTGTCCATCACCGCAGGCATCAGCAGCCCTGCAAGTATGACTGCGGCTTTTGTCATCAGAGAAGATTTATCCTCTTCTTTTCCTCCCTGAGCACACACTCAAACAATATATCCGTTTTAATTGTTTTCTGAGAGGTTATTAATATTGGAGTGGGGATTTAGAATGGAGATCAATCATTAATCTGAAAAGGATAGATTTGTACTCTCCTGCAGCAAAGCTGGAAAAGTACAAAAGAACAAAAGAAAATCAGGAGAGGCTCCCCACCTAGCCTAATTTAATTTTTTCTTTAACTAAAATTGTCCAAATAGCAGTTCTGAGGGAAAACCAAACCTCAGAATGAAGATTTCTGAAGTCCAGCCTAGAAACTGTAGCAACACGTTACTACAATTTGTTACCATTTTTTCCACAACATTTTATTTTAAGAATAAAATATCTGGTTTTTCAAACAAAACCACAATCTTAGCAGAGGATTTTTATTTTCTTCCGCATTATTCCTTTTAACAGTATCCACAGATATTTCAGTAATTTGTTTTCTGTTGGTTAAATAGAAAACTTTTAATTCAGTCTGGGAGCGATCTCAACGAGGTTTCCTTGCACCAAATAGTTGACCCTGCTTTTGGTGTGGTGTGTTTTATGGCAAGGGCACCCTCTCAGTTGCTCTGGGCTGATGCCAGACCCTAATACTTTTTCTCTGGAAGGGAGGCACCATATGCTGAGCAGAGTTGGAGTAAAACTGCTGGTTTGACTGACGGCTTTCTCAGAATGGTCAGAGGATTAAAGTGTGTGCTTGGGTAACTACAGTGTCATGGCCATTCCTGCTGGGAGTGCAAGGTGGGAGCCAAGTTTCCCCCAAAACCAGTGCAAGTACCACTCTGCCACCTTTTATCTCTGCTTGTGTTCTGAGGATAGGAAGTCTGCCTGGGTCACTTTAGGCACTGAATTCTGTTACCATCGGTGTCCTGAATGGGAATATGATTCTCATCCTTGGGAAGTCCTTTTTGTTACCTCTGTTACTCTCCTCTTCCTTGCCCATTTTAAGGTGATCCTGGTTGGAAATGCTCTCTCATTTTCCCTACCGCATTTTTCTGACCAATAAGGACGAGAATGGGGTGGTTCTTGGTAGGAGATTTTGTGGAATATGGAAAAATACATGTAGTTACTTGTCTGAAAAGTCAGTTTAGCGTGTTCTTTCCTAACCAGTTACTTTGTTGAATTATGCAAAAGTGTAAATTTTAAAGCATTTCTGCTCAATATGTGGCAATAACTGCGCATATAAGTGTGTATAGTAACTTTGGTGTGTTGGAAAATGGTCTTTGGTACAGAAAGCTTGTGAATCAGTGTTTTAGGGTACAGTTCATCTCAAGGAAGAGAAAGCCTGCATCATTTGTTTTTCTCCTCTGCCTTCTCTGTTATCAAGAGGTACAGTAGAGTGGATGTAGAGCACATCCAGGTAGCACCTCCTACCCGGGGAGGAGGGTAGCACCTCCTTCCTTCTTTTTTATTTTCTTTTGAATTTAATCCCATTTTTGTTCCATGTTCTGGCCAGGTCACATAGGGCATTTCTAGTAGGTACCAGCAAAAGGAACCAAACCACCACCACTCCATATAAATATATATTTATAAACATTTACATGTGGAGGTAGAATTGTAGAATTGTTTAGGTTGGAAAAAATCTTTAAGATCATTGAGTCCAGCTGTTNAAGCTTGTGAATCAGTGTTTTAGGGTACAGTTCATCTCAAGGAAGAGAAAGCCTGCATCATTTGTTTTTCTCCTCTGCCTTCTCTGTTATCAAGAGGTACAGTAGAGTGGATGTAGAGCACATCCAGGTAGCACCTCCTACCCGGGGAGGAGGGTAGCACCTCCTTCCTTCTTTTTTATTTTCTTTTGAATTTAATCCCATTTTTGTTCCATGTTCTGGCCAGGTCACATAGGGCATTTCTAGTAGGTACCAGCAAAAGGAACCAAACCACCACCACTCCATATAAATATATATTTATAAACATTTACATGTGGAGGTAGAATTGTAGAATTGTTTAGGTTGGAAAAAATCTTTAAGATCATTGAGTCCAGCTGTTAACCTAGCACTGCCAAGTCCACCGCTACAATTTGGATATGGAACATTAGCTATTTATTTTGAAGAAAACATCGTAGAGGTGAATTCTATGTATCCAACATATGATCTTACCATAAATTATCTTCAGGGATTAAGGATGTAATTTACTATTCAATTTTTACACTGGTGACTCAGAAGGCAATTAATTTTCTAGTAGAAAGAAGCTCTAGATGCTTTTCTGCTCCCCAGTAGCACTGACTAACTGCAGTGGAAGGAAGAAAGCCAGTGCTGTTTGTATTGGTGTAAACAGTGAACCGAGATATGTCTGATGAAGACACATTTTGCTTTCATCTTCAAAGTTTGGATGTTTGTAAGTATGACATAGGGAGGGGTGGCAAAGAGTAGGGAGGAACTGAATGACCCAGTTTGAAAACCAGTCCATGGGGATTTGTTTGATCAGCTCATCTGAGCCCTGCACTTGCATTTCCCACTTGGTGGTTTTGCTGCGCTCTCTCAAACCGGGAGCAGAAGACTCAGTGAAGAGAACACCTTGCAGGCAGGATGACCCCCTCCTCCAGGGGTGGTCTTCTTATGGCATTGGGTTTTGTTGTCCCTCTCCTTTGCATGCTGGGCAAAGAGAATGGATCCAGCACTTCCAGATGTTCTGTAGTACAGGCCTCTGCTGACTCTGAGGCTCAAGCCAAGGCTGCAGCTCATGGGTTTCATCTGACTGCTCAGATTGCAACTCGCCCCCAAAATGGGAAAACAATACAAAAACAGGCATAGGCAAAGATAAATCCAACATTGCTTAAAACTGTTGGCTGCAGCTTCCAAAACTTGAGGAAGTCCCTTGGCAGTGAAGAGCTCTGAGAGATGTGTTTTTTTTTTTTTTGTGATCTGTGCAGTGTTTTATATTTCATCACTAGGGATAGAGAGGGTTTGGTTGAAGATAAGATAGGTTGTGTCCGAAGGACATGGTCCTCATCTTTCCTGTCTGCTACCTCAGGGGAGAAGGCTAACCAAATAAACAGACTCACTTTCACTGTGCTTTGCAACAGAAGCCAGGGAAAATGCGGTCCTAATCCAGTGGCGTAGCTCATTTTTTTCAACTCCTTCACAACAGCCCTCTTTAGTAAATTAATGCATATGTCAACTCGTGTCAGAAGCTTTTAGCAATGAACAAATGAGTTCAACACCATAATCTAATAAACAAATAGATAACCTGTTCTAGTTTTGTTCTGATTGAGGCGATGTTGCCCTTGTTGAGTTGGTTCATGGACCCTTCACTCTCAGAGGATGGTATGTGGGGATGCAGACCGTTTCCTCTCCAGGACAGGGTTTGCTCTTCTCACTTAGGTGCCCTGTTTTTTCACTTGTTTGTGCAGAAATCTCTCCCTCTTAGCCGGCTGGTTTCTGTCATGTTTTAAAAAAATCATTTAGAACTACTTTTGTCGCCTTTCTTGGATCTGGGCAGCTGCAGCTGAAAGTGAGATCACATTGTACTAATTGCTGCATAAGTAAAATGAACTTTATGCTCACTTCTACAAATAAACACTGCAGAGAAGGCAAAGGTAAGCTTTTCATGCTGGTGGACAGGGGCACAGTGGGGTTAAGTGACATCTCCAATGTCCTAAAAGAAGTCTATGAGAGGGAAGAGTGCTTAGAGCTTTTTTGTTAAATCTTACGGTTCTTCTGCCTTATATTTTAGCACAGATTTTTATTGAAGTTTTAAAGTTCCATGGACTGTTTCTTGCATCAGTTCAACTTTAGTCCTTCACTAAGCTTTAGTAAAGGACTGATGTGTTTTCTGTAAGTCATGTCTATGGCAGAGAGGTTGGTGTGGGGCATTAGATGGGGTACTCTGCCTCGTAGTTATATGGAAAAATAAGCTGAGGATCAATATGCAGCCTTCTGTCGATGGCTTTGTGCTTTGTGTGTTGTAGGCCTGATGTGTAGGAAGCTCAGCTGGTGTGCATGTGGGAGGACAATCCAGCACCGGGTTGTACCTGCCTGCCCCTCCCTGCCACCACTGGGGATGTGGGAGCATTGGCTGGGGTTTGCTAGGAAGGATGGCACTTGGTGTCTACAGCTGCCAGCTGAATGGAAACGCAGTCTCATCAAAAAACCCATTGTTTTCACAGTGAGGGACATCCACTGTGATGAAGCAGCTGAGATTTTGCATAATTTGGGGAACTGAACCCTTGTTTCCTACCCTTGTGCTAATTACTGCCTTTGGGGTGTTTTGAGAGGGAGGTCAGCGAGTTCTGAGGTGAACGCCGGGGTGGAGGGGATTTCCCGCGCTGGTGACCAGAGCTGGAATGAAAGCTCTGTGTACAGGGCACTAAAGGCAGCGTCTGTTTGTACTAGATTAAGTTGCTCATTAAAAGCTGCATCACTTGCAGTGAGCCTGGCATGGTGTATGAGTGCCACTCCTTTTAACAGTCACAAACTTGTGGGCACAAACTTGCAAGGGGTCCAGCTCCAATCCCACTGGCTATGCCTGAATGGTGGTAAAACCCACTTACCTCTTGAGAGGGGATGAAAAATGGCTTTTGAGCTGCTGCCTCAGCTCAGACCCAAATGTCAAAACAGCCAGCGCTGGATCTCCCTGCTGGCACTCTCCCACGTGCCTCCTCTGTCCCCACCAGAGTCTCATCTGCTTCTCCTGAAAGCTTTAGTACCTTATTCTGGCTCTAGTAACACTGGAAGAAGTCCAGAGCGATTCCAGCAGAGCTATTTTGGATTTGCATTTGCAGGAGGAATTGTACCTAGAGGTTTTAAGTAAATCGCACGGTCATTTTTCCTCTGTATATTTAACCACGAGGTTAATTAACATTTCAAAGTTTCTCAGGCTGCTTCTTCCATTATCTTAGCCAGTTGTGGTGGAAGGCAGTGTGGCAAGAGGGTGGTAGTCTGACTGGAGTTGTGCAGATAGGAAAATTGCTGGGAATTGTTTCCAGTGAATCCCAGGGGTTTAGATAGTTGGATGGCAGGACGAAGGTGGGGATGAGGATGCATACGCTGCCATGGTACATGTTTCCTATTGACTTTCCATGTAGTAAACAAAATTACCAGATGATTGTTGGCGTGTGGTGGGTTGTTTTTTTTTAATTTGAAGAGAATATTTTAAGCAGGACTGCGATTCATAGTCCTGAACTGTAGGGGACTAATGTTCCTGTTCTCCAGCTGGGAGAAACTAATTCAACATCTTGTGTTGTAAACACTCACTCATTTTAACTGATTACACCTCCAATGTTCCTCAAATCACTAAAATTACTAATTGCTATTCCTTACACATCAGAGAGTGAATCCTGAATAATTAACCCCAAATAAAATTAGATGAATTGGCCCTTTTAATTAGAATCCCTGCTGCTGTTTGTTCTGAGCTTCCTTTTCTTACTGTTAAGAGACTTTTAGAATGATTAGAACTGTTTAAGACTTAAACAGCCAGTGACCTTTTAATACAATATAAATCCATGAAAGCAATATTTCAGCTAGCAGGTGGTGAAGTAAATTTTCAGTGCAACTACCTGACAGACTCAGTATTCCTTTTTTAAATGCTGAGGATGAAATTAGCCAGTGTGTTTTTCTTTTTTTTTTTTTCTTACTCATGCTTATTAATACAGTAGCTGATTAGCACAAGTAGTTCAAATGGTAGGATTAGGAATCGGTAAGAGTGGTAAATTAAACAGTGCTTTGGGTTGTTGGAGCTGCTTTATTTTAGAAAACACAGGTCAATGTGGTATATTTAGGTGGATTGTAGAGCTGGTGTGTCATCATGCAACGGTTTCCCGTGCACTGATGTGGTGTCAGTGGCTCCTCACAACATGGTTGTGGCCAAAACATGATTTTAATTGTGTGCTTTCCTTGCCTAGTGATGTGTGTTAAGTACAGATGCTACAGGAAAACGTTCACTTTGGCAAACTTAGTAAGATGTATGTTCACACCTCGGAGGCACCAGGTCACATCTAGCTGAAGTTTCCTATAAAAATCCTGTGGTGTCACTTTGCTGTAGGAAGTTTCCCAGACCACGTAAATACTGTGATATTCTGCAGGCTTCTGCATGGTCACTGTGGAATACAGGTTCATGGTAGCCTCAATCAACAGGATTTTAGCCCAGTGCTCATGAACTAGGGTTTAGATGTAAATCTTAATTGTTTCAATGTAGAAGGCTTTGGCTTTCTGCAGTAGCAGGTAAATACTTGACTGAGCAGTGCCTCTGTCTGCTCAGTACTTTGCCAAATGGAGTCTGTCGGGATCAGAACGGAAACACAGCAGTGGGAGTTTGCTCTGTCAGTGTCCTTAGTCTGGTCTCTGAGTCAGGGCTGAACTGTATTTCTCAGGTGATTCAAACTGATTCTGAACTAGCTTCAGAACCAGAAATTACGAAGATGACAATTGGAAGGGGTTATTTGTACTTGGAAGGAGAAAATTGAAATCAGCCTCCTACATATAGTCCTCAGTGTCAGCCAGAGATCTGGGAAGACCAGTGTAAGCCCAGGTTTTTTGTTTAATAGGTCCCATTAACTTACTGTTTCAGTGAAAAATTGGGTGTTTTGCTTTTTTGCGTTTCTCTGTGTTTTTCCCTCAAAGAGTCTCTTTTACTGAACATGTGAGACCTTCTTCAAGTCTAGAAGTTTCAAAGCTGCAAATCTTCATGTCTAAACAACTGTGTCTGTCAAGGGGGGGAGACAATTTCTGTGCTACAATTCATTTGTTGGCTGGCAGATATATCTCCCGAAAACAAAGACTTGAGACATGAGCCTGATCCAGCAAAAAATGAAGTGCACTTAAGATTCTAAAGGTTAGACTGTAGGTGAGAACAGTGTTTGGTGCATGAGACGGGATGTTTTTCTCAGCTTGTACTTGTACCCAGAAGGCATCAGGCAGCCAGTGGCAAAAATTTTATGAATTTCTATTCAGCCTGGCAGGTTTGGGCTGATGTAGATGTCTGTTACGGCTTTGAACAGTTTTATATTTGTAAACTTAAAAGTGTAATAATGAAATGTTTAAAGCTCCTTGGAAAGTGTCAGAGGGGAAATTTTGGGGCAGAGAGGGGTAAAACCTTGCAAGTGCATCTGCAATGGCACAGATTTGATTGAAGCCAGAAGCCAGGCTGGGGCCTGGGAGGCATCTCTTCTGCCTATGGCTCTGCTATTTTCCCAGCATGACCATGCTGGACTCAGCTAATTTCTGCCTGATTACCTGTAGTTACAACATCCAAGTGTTACACTGCTCAGGGTGGGCCACTACCAGGCTGTCAGTCCTGTCTCTGGTGGCTGCAGCGGGTGATGCTCCGGCACAGGAGCCGCACGGGTGCTGAGGGAAGAGCTCAGAGCTGTGGTTTCACGGCACGCTGCGCCGCCGTATCTGAAATAACCGAGCTGGGATGTGTCTCACTGCACAACCTCTTCGTAAGTTGACTCACGGTCTTCACAGCTGTACAAAGAGGCTACGAGTAGTTCTCGTACAAGGAGTGCAACAAGGAGTGTTTATTTTCTCTTCTTAAACATATGGTTACAGGTAGAGATTTCTCATTGTAAGAGCTGAAGTCAGGCTGTGTGATGGGGTGATTTCCTGCCTCCAAACATGCCTGGCCCAGGCTGCCTCCATGGGGAGATTTGCTGTTGGAAGGCCAAGTCTCTTAACCTGCCTGGAAGTACAAATTGCTTTCTGGAGGTGCCTTGATGTCTCTCTGTTGACAGAACTCAGTTCAGTCCCTCCCATAACCTGAAGTACATCCAAGTGTTCAGGTTGATGTCAGGTGAAAGTCAACCAAAATGCTGGTCTTGGTGCTGAACAATAATCAATACTAATGAGCCTTTTGCTTGTCTTATCCCTCATTCACAGAGGAACAACCTGGTTAAATCAGTCGGGAGAGGGTGAGTGCTCAGGGTGGGATGTGTCCTCCACCAGCCCATGGTTAACTGGTCACCCCAGAGCCCCATTCCGCTGTGGCTGCTGGTGCATCCATGCAGACCAGGGACGGTCCCTTCCCCAGACGGCTCCCACCTCTCTCTGTGACGCTGAAGGTGGTCAGCAGTGGGTGGCAGCGATATGCTCTGCCTGGATATGGACTTTCCTGCCTCCTCCCACGGCGTGCCCAGCTCTAAGTAAGTGAAATCTGACTTGCAAAGCTCCGGGGGTGAAAGAAGGTCCCCAAGGTGCATTGTAGGGACACTGTGCTTAAAGGGACTGTAAGCTGGCTCTCAGGTCCTTTTCCTTTTTTGCTCCCTCAAATGTAGACCTGTTTCTTCCCCAAATCATCTGGAATCATATGCTGCTCAGGACACGGATTTTAGTCTTTGCATGCTTGCCTCCCTGCTGGAGGGAGACTTCCAGCAATGCCAGTAATAATAACGCAGTGACAGCTTTCCCTTCTGCGTCCGAGGGATTTCTCTCCTGCGAGTGCAGTGGGAACAGCATCGGGTCCTGTGGCTGTGTGTGGGAAAGAGGAAAGCACAGTGGCAGAATAAATAACTAAAGCTGTGAAGGAGAAAGGTCCATCTGTTCACAGAGGACCAGGAAAAGGCCAAACATCTGCAAGGTCCCCCCAGTTCATCAGGCATCTGCTCTCTGCTTCCCAGCCTAAAAACCTTCCCAGTTGTGGGGAGAGTGGAGCCAGCAGCTTATCTAACACAGGATGGAGTCAGCAGAGCTGGGCTGGGATGTGGTAGAGCCAGCTGTCTCCTACTGCAAAGAAGTGTTCTCTTCCAAACTCTAGGAGAGAACTGTTTTTCTGTCCTTTGCTCCTTTTCTGAAAAATCTTGCCAATGTGTTTTTTTCTTTCAGGAGAAATGGGTCTACGAAAGGGGCAAAAATGGTATTTGGTTTATGTTTGTTCTAACAGTCATTGTTAGATGCAGACTGTTTATGCAGAAAACCTGCTCCTTTCCCTGTCTCATCCCCTCCAGCACATTCTCAACCTCGATTTTCCATCAGTATTTTGAAGGGTTGTAATAAAGCAAGAGTGTCTGACTAATGTGCTGTGAAGGGAGATCAGTCTTTGGCATCGGAGCCAGGACTAACTGGAGAAACATCATCTGAAGCATAATCTTGAGAAGTCTGTGTCTGCTGGAGTTGAATTCGTTTGCAAAATCGTGTTGGCTGGTTGGAGGGTCATTTTCAGAGCAAAGGAGAAGAGTTTATGAAGGACTCAAATGTCCCAGCATTTTTTTAGAACGAAACTCTTAGATATTAATTTCAAAATCTTTCTACTTTTCTTTTTATTTTGTATTGTATTTCACATGATTTGAAATAAAAGATTGGATTAATTATAGGGCAAAGAGGAGGATACTGCAGATATAATTGGACATAATTTTTTAAAAATCAGTCCTGAACTTTATAATAGCATGAGCCAGTGGGTTTCATGGGATTTTATGTATCGGAGCAACATGATTGTCTTAAATTAGTTTTCAGTGTGTTGTTTTTGAACTGTCTTTGAGCATCTGTATTTAGGATGATACTTTCATAGGGATTCAGAGGGGTTTTTTGAATTCCATCCATGCTTACTTTGGGGAAAATAGGAAGAAATTACTTTCCTGGGAAATAACATCTCTGAAAGTCCTAGGGGAAGTTTATGTCTTTCAGAGAATGATTTGAAATAGAAGAGAAAAACTTTCCAGAGCTGCAGACCCATCTGCTTCCCATGGCAGAGAGCATGAAGGTGCTGTGCTGGCAGTGCTGCCCAGCTGGTGCCTGGGCCTGTGCCTGGTCTGGGCTGAGCCTGGGACTCTGAACCTGGGCTCAGGTGGCCCAGAGGGCTGCAGGTCACACGGGTTTGGCTCAGCACCTTCCTGTGCGGTTTGGAGCCTGCTCCTTGGCATTTAGGGTTGGTGCTGAGGGCCTCTACCCTGAATGCAGTGTGATACTGCATGGAGATCTGGAGGGTCAAGTAGGGAGCTCATATTTCCTTCCAAAAGCAACAGTTCCTATATATGTGAAGTATCATACTTTTATTTATCTGAAACCTTCCATCCCAGATGCTGCACACACGAGAGCCAACAGCAAACAGCTCTCCTTGCAGCATCAATCTTCATAAGAAGAAATAAGAACCTACCAAAGTGGTCCAAATTGCAGGCAGCTGCCTTCCCTGGAGACAAATCCAGTGCTAATGGTAAATGCTCTTTTTCCACCATTAGGAGGTGCTTTCAGAACCTGGTGTCCTGCTGCCTGCAGCCTGTGCTGCTCTGTCCTTGTTTTCTTTCTCCTTTGTGGTCCCACATCCATGAAATTCTCAAGGAGAACTTCTCTCTGCTCCCACCTCCCATCTCTATGCTCAGCTGGATGCCTTCACAGCCAGCATATGCTGCTTTGTCTTCCCATCAGTCTTTTGGAAGATTAACATGAGCAAATTGAATTCTAGAAAATTTGTACATCAGTCCCCTTGTAAATATCCTGAGTTAAGAGAGGTGGATTCTTGTGTGCTTGCACCTGGCCCATCACGTGGCTGTTGTCACTGAGAGGAGCCTGTCATCTTCCCAGCAGTTCTTTACGTGAAGCTATGAAGTCCCTATAGGAAGAGGGAGATGCAAAGAGTGTGGCTGCCTGCCAGCAGCAGGGATGCAGGAGATGGGCTGGTCTAGATTCTGGGCTCCAGCTCCAGCCCTCTGTGTGTCTTCTGCAGCAAGGAATCCCTGCTTTTGGACAGCACCTGATGCTGTCTTTATAGGGATCAAGAAAAGCTGGCATAGTTTAGCACACGAGGGAAGTGAATTGGATGGGATCCATTGCAAGGTTAGACACGGGGTGTTCACTGGTGCAAGTTTTGTGGTTGCCTGTGGCAGGTTTGAGATGCGACTTGGATCTGTGGAGCTGCTTGTTGGTGCCTTCAGGCTTTGTGGCACATCACCTTTTGCTGTGGAGTCTGAGCACCCCTAAGCCATCTGCCAGTGTTACTGAGCTGTGTAGCCATCTCCTGAAGCAGCCAGGGGTGAAGCTGAGCATTTGATGGTTAAATAATGTGTTGTGTCCTGTGCCACAAAACCTATGGGCAGAGCTGCAGGGTTCATCCTGATCATCCGTGTCGTGATGTGGGGAAATGCTGCTGAGTCTAAATTCTCCCATTCTCTCTCCTAGGGGACTTTCTTCCTCCCCCACCCCCTCCTGTGGATGACCTCGGGAACATCACATCACCACAGGGTGCCTTTCCCCCCCCACCCCCTCTGGATGACGTTACTTACAACGTGCAGGTAAGAAGACAAGAATTTTGTCATTCATGCAGAACCAATCCAGAAACTGGGGAAATGAATGAATGACAATAAAATGAGGTGGCATAGTTCTGGTTAAAAATCATGTGTCAGGAATAACCAAGTCAGCTTTAGCAAGCTGTGTTTCCCAAGCAGGGAATATTTCCATTCAAAACTTGCTGGGCTATTAAAGGATTTTTCCCATCCGGCTTGAATTAGAAGACTAATTGCCTTATGTCCTTGTGATGGTGGATGGGAGTGAAACCTTCCCAGAATGAATTGTTTTTTGGAATGGCCATCTCCTTCCACGGACTGTGGAGAGATTTTAGGGCAGTAATCTGATCCCCAAAGTGCTTTGTTTAGATGCCTACAATTAAGTGAAGCAAATAAGCCCTGGCCCAGGCTCCAGTAATGTAACTGAGACCCTTTTCACCCTCTTTTTGCTGGCTTGGATCTTCCAGATTGGCCATCTGGATAAAAATGCAGCTTCTAAGATGCATCAGGTGATGATGGCATGTCCAGAGTGGATATGGACAGATCCTGAACACCTTTGAAAGATATGAACACTTTTGTGCAGGTATTGCGGGTTTGCCTGGAGTGCCAGGTTTGTGTTTGCTCAGGCACATTCTGGAGAGATGCATTCAGACTTCACGGACCAAGGCAGTCAGGGTGATCAAGGAGTGAGGAGCTGATCTTCCCAATGGAGACCAGAAGAGTTTGCCTTGTTAGCTGAGCAAAAGGAAGGCTGAGGATGAGTCTGGTTGCAAATTTGAAATACCCTTGGGGAATAAGCCCATATTTCAGCTCTGTGTGGTCTTTGGTGCGGGAACAGAAGAGGCCGAGCTTGCCAGAAGTACCTTCATGCTGGTATTTAGAAATTTTCTATGCACTGAGGCTCCAAAGGTCTGGAAGAGTCTTCTGTAAGAAGCAGTGAGAACAAAGAGAGCATGGCCTACGTTTGAGACCGTTGAGAGTTGTGTAACCACATATCCACAGACATGGTGCTGACTTCGATGGCCCTGGAAGATTGTGGCAGTCCTGTATCCCTTGGTGGCTTTGAACATGAGAGTAGGCCAGCAGGCAGATATTAAACCCTCTCACCAGCTCTAGAGTCAATTCATCTACTTTGTGCCTTGGTAAAAACAAAATATTCTCCTCCCTCATGGGCTTACTGGGATCTCTTGCCCGTGGCCAGATGTTCAGATGCTATGGCAAAGCCTTAGCCTTTCCTGCAGTGGGCTCAGTGTTGGAGCAGCCTTTGAGCAGTAAGGGGTTAAGGGGGATTGTGTTCTCCCTTGCCAGGAAAGGCTGCAGCCATCAGGGACATCGCCAAGTGCAGAGCGTGGCTTTTCCCAGCCTTGGGGGAATGAAGTAATTCCCAGCAAGTGTTGTTCTGTCTTTTATCTCTCTGTGAAGAGTGGCCCCCGTGGGAGCAGGGCAGCTTCCAGAGCGCCCTGGGAAGCTGTGGAGCAGCAGGCTCCTGGCAAAGGCAGGGCACTGTCTGCATGGTGCCTGCACAGGAGCCTGGGTAGCAGGAAGGGGTTGTGGTGCCTCACAGGATCCTGAGGGTCAGGCTTCCCCCTTCCCAGGTCACCCAAGGAGAGGACCTTGTGTGTTTATTGAAAGGAGCTTGCTCATGCCATGCCTCCAAAAGTGTCCCTGAGCCACTCGAGGCTGTCATGGGGATGTGCCCCTTGGTAGAACCACTCAGCAGGAGAACTCTTCGCTCTGAGCTCGTGGAATTGCTATTTGTCACACCCTTTCTCTCTGGCTTTGGGAAAGTGGGGCTGGAGCTGCGTTCAGTGTTGGGTTTTAGCAAGAGCTTGGTCAGAGCAGGATTCCTTTGCATGGTATCCTGCTCAGAGGAAGGTGAGCCTACCTGTTGTACCCCAGCAGTCCTGCTTGTCCCCACCCCAAGCGTACTCCTTTGCAGCAAACACGGCTCCCTGCCTTTAATCTGTGCTCTCTGGTCACATATTCCCCTTCCCTTTCCCTTCCATTTTCTGTAGGAGATCAGGAGCAGACAAAGTCGGGGCTAAAGTCTGGAGCCAGCAGGGCTTTGTGTTGCAAGATCAGCTCCTTATCTTTCAGGAGCAGCAAAAGTCATGCTGAAGCAAGATGTAAAGCCCAAGAGAGGAGGAGAAGGGCAGGTAGTGCTGAAGAAAGCTGCTCAATGCCTTTGTGCATCAAACACAGTAATTTTCACAACTCTGGACAGACATTCTTGTGCTAAAGGTGCAGAAGGAGTGGTGACTGTGTTCCTTTTGCTGTGAGGATATGGTTGCCTGAAATCAGAGATCTCATGAACATGTGTTGTGTTGGGCTTCAAGAGGCTGATTTTGCTCTCCAATGCCAGACCATTTAATTTCCATGCCTCAGTTTCTCTCTTGCTGAATGTAAGCGCTGGAGCAGCAGACCTAATTCCTGAGCAATGGCGAGACTTGAGGCTGCCGTCTGGGGTGGTTTCGCCCCTGTGGATCTTGTGAGAGCCTTCCAGATCTACTCCAGAGTTTGAAACTCATCTGTTCCATCAAATGAGCCATTTTACATCAGAAATTTCTCTCTGGGTGGCACAGTGCTGATGACATCTTATGAAATATGTGTACTGTGGGGCTCCAGGTAAAGCTTTTTGTACTAGGTGTTAAGTTGATGAGGACAGCAGGATAAATGTTTAGTTTATTATCATTTTGCATGTTACTGTTACCAGAGGGCTGAAAGCTGCAGAGCTTATTACAGTTTAAGTTGTAGCTTAAGAGCAGCAGTTAAAATAATAATATCCAGTTTTCACAGACCTGTTTATCTCTGGGTCTTTATTTGGCCAGTGGAAGTGGCCACTTAGGATCAGATCCAAGAAGGTACTTTAGTATCTGACTTATGCTCTGATGGAAATTAGAGTTGGCCTAGGTCATGAAATGCCTTTGTGATAGATTTGGCATTTTCCTTGTAACTTCTGTTTTCCCGTCTAGATCCGTCATATTCGTATTCACAGCAGGGCTGTGGGGAGGAAGGGGGAAGGAAATTTAAACTATGTTCTTATTAACTGGAATGCCTTTTTTTAGAGAAAGAAAAAAGGAAAGAAAAGGAAATACTTGTTTTTAAAAGAGTATGTTTGGGCAGGGGGAGAGTTGTGTTGGGAAGTTCCCCTTTGGCTGCAGCTGAGGACGGCAAGGACTTGTTCCCAGAATGGTGGTGAGGGCGCGGCGATGGCGTTTGACAAATAAGGACATGAGCAAAGAGCCTTTTGCCACGTTGGCCTGGGCTCGGTTTAAAAGAGAAAGAAAAAAAATTCTGGACGGGAAGAAAAATGAAATCACTGTTTGTCAAAGGGAAATAGATAGATCTGGGAGGGAGGGAGGCAGATTTTTATTATGCTTTTGCCTTCTAGTTTCAAAACAGGCATTCTGCCCGGGCCAGGGAAAGCAAAAGTGAAAAATTCTCATCAGCCACCTCTCAAGTACCCTCCTCAGAGAGGGACCCTCGCTCATGGTTCTGGAAATGTCTTCCTTCCTTGCCAGGCAGGGCTGCGCAGGGGTGAGAACTGTGCACAGCTGTGTGAAGAGCCAGTCCCTGCCCCATGCCCTGTCCTTGTGAAGGCTGTCTCGGTAGTCATGGGTGCTGCTGGCTTTGAAATGACCAGTTCTCTTTAAAGGGGAGGGTCAGAGCCCAGCATTTCATGCTGGGCCAGGACCTGGGTGGCTCAAAGCAGATGTGACCCTCAGCTGCCACCTTGCCAAGGGCCACCTTGGGAAAGCATCCATTTACAGATCTCTATTAATTACCTGCACGTGCTGCATCTGCAGATGGGTCTGATTTTCTTTTGGGATCTGAGATGCTACCACAGCATGGGAAGAAGAGGATTGTGTTGAGCTGGGATGGCACCTCTTTCCCAGCCACCCCAAGCTGTTATCACTGTGTTTTTTATTGACAGGCCACAAAACACTTTAAAAAAGAAATACCACTCTCTTCCTGATCAGGAAGCTAGAACAGGGAAAGTGCTTTACCTTGGTCACCAGGTTGACCAGGAGCAGGCTAATAATAAGACCAAGATCTCCTGCATCCCGAAGCAATTCTCCCTGCTACTCAGCAGGCCTCATTACTGTAATAACTGCCAGTTAATGACTAAACACCATCAGTGCCTGAACATAGGAAGAATTTGGGATATATCAAAGCGGGTGTGAAGAAGTGGCTTTAGGTTGGGGGTTAAAGTGAAGAAACAATCAGACGTTGAACAGTTGCATGAAGTGCAATATAAAGAATTTTAATATACCAGTTCTTGTTATAACCATCTAGGCTTGGAGGGGCTGCAGCTACATGGGCAGGTAACTATGCCCACATTCAGACCTGCTAAACTCACGGGTCGTGTCATTCTGTTGCGATGGGCAGAAAATCAGCCAAAGGGCTCAAATTCCTATTGCCAAGGAATTTTGGAAGGAGAAAAGCTGAAGCGCATACTGGAGGCGTGTGTGCCTTCCTCCGCGAGGCTGTTTCGAGGAGACCTGTCTCACTTCTCCTTAGTGCTCACGCCTGGGAGAAGGTGGGAATGTGTTGATAGATGCGAGAAGTGAGAGCCTCATCCTTGTTAGGGAAGAGGCTGCCAGGTGTTTCGCTGTCTGACTCCGCTCCCCGCGAGAGGCGGCGGCGGTGCCTCTGTGGGTGCTGACTCACCGGCTGAAGGAACAGCCGGGACAGAAGAATTGGTTTGGGTTTTGTTTTGTTTTTGTGGTGTTGGTTTTTTTTGTTTGTTTGTCTGTTTGTTTGTTTGTTTTTAATTTATTTCTTAATTTTTGGTGCCCATCTTGGCAAATAGCTGGGGAGGAAAGAGCATGAATTTTGCCAGTGGGGGTTGCTGCCTTAAATAGCTCATCTCCTGTTCAGAGGCTGGGCTTGCTTTAAATCACCTGCCTTTTAATGTGTGGAGAAGCTGAAAAGGCCAAAGAGAGCAGAACATGTGTTCAGCCTCCCTCTAGTGCTAGATTTTGTTAATCATCAGGATTATTGGCCTGGTTGTAGGTGCTTGCTGGGGAGGAATGTTGGTACCGCAGGGCAGCTCTCTCTGCTGGCGGGGCTGCCTGACTCCAGGAGGGATCAGTAGCTCCCAGAAACTGTAAATAAAGCCACAGTCTGTGTGCACTGCTTGCCATTCGAGATCCAGCTTTTGCAGATTTCTGTGACTTCTAACCTGATTTATTAAAATCCATGTGATAAGCATCTGTCTTTTATCTAAATTGAAGCTGTGTCCAACAATATAAATAAATTACCTGGTAATGTTAACCCTCTTGTTCAAACCTTGGCTTTGCAGGAATGCTTTTCATCTGTTTCCTTCCTGCCTTCCTCATCTGTTTGAGAAACAGGAATGTGCTGTGCTCTAAGTTAAACTTAAACAAATAACATGTATGTTTTCTGAATGTTTAAATGCTCACTGGGTCTCTGCAGGTCAATATGTGTTTGCTCTATATTAGGGGTTTCTAGGCTCTAGGGTGGGAAAAATGAGTAATATAACATCTGCATATGTTGATGAATATTGGGATGGATGAGAGATAAAATGCGTGCATTTCTTATATGTATATATATATTTACAACCTGTAGCTACACGTACAAGAAATGAGTGATGAGTGGGAATGTCGAGCAGACCTTCACATTATTGGGAGAAAGCATGCACATTTTATCCCTGCTGCTTTTTTATCCCTTTTTGTCGATAGCATGACCAGTAGATCCAGGATCACAAGAGAAAAGGAACACTGAGCACTGCTTTCAGGCAGCTCTTGATGCATCCCATCTTATATGCATGTTTATTTTACAATGCCAAACCACATTCTATTTTAAATCTTTAATGAACCTCTGTTCCCATCCATGTAACTTTCCAATCCTTACTCTCTTCAGAATAGACAAAGATGCTTATTATAAACCACAAATTTTACTGAAGGGGTAAACTGGAGAAGTTTTAGTTGTGCAGTGCAAGCCTGCCATTCATCTCCCTGCCTGGCTATTAATATCTTGGCAATGTTATAATGCAACACAGCCTTTAATAGCGGAACCTCTCAGCAAGGACTACAAAATAAGGAAGGACCCAAACAGTTAACTGTGCTCGTTATTTTTATCATGCTTATTACTGTGTTATTTAATGTATTTGTTTTGTTATTGTTTAATACAGTCACCCAGCACACAGGATGTGCCAGGACCTGCACACTTGTGCCTTCTTTGGGAGGAGAGCTCTGTGGCTGAGGCTGGGAGATGCTTCCAGAGATGAAACAGGGAAGCTTTTGATAATCTGCCATACAGCAGGTGATGAGGTGAACGAACAGAAGAAAGCAAAAGTGTGGTACAGATCATGTGCAAAATAAGGGTATGGGACCTTCAAAAGAGTCGTGAGAGGAAATAGAAAGGTCAGAAATGTTGCTGCTTATGATGATCAGAGCTGATCAAGGTAAATCCATCCCAGGTTAAGACACAGCACATGTGCCAGCTTGAGTCCAACAGAAGGCTGTGCTGTGCCCAAGGATCAAGCACTGGTGGGCATCTCCTTGGTCCTGTGGACACATCTCTGTGGGACACTGTCACACGGCAAATGCTCGAGTCAGCCACAGCTGGCACCTGCAGAGAGGTTAATCTGTAACCTGGATTATACCCATGGATAATAGAGACATGAATGTGGGAAGTAATAGTGGAGGCATGGAGAGCGTGCAGAAAAAGCAGACAGTTTTATTCTGTCAGAGCTAGTGTTGGCTGGTGACAGACAAAAAGCAAGCAAATACATCATTGTATCCAAGGTAGAATTATTTAAGCAGAGGGAAAATAAAAAGATAATGAAGATGTAGGAATTCTCCTAAAAAAAGCAGACAGTCTGTGTGATGGGAGAGAGTGAGATAACATGACCAATGCAGAAGAAATTTCAATTTTTCTCATTTCTGAGTGCTATTCAAGTCTGCTGTTGGATTAGCAGGTCCTAGGTGAAATCTCTTGCAAGATGGGTTGCTTCTGTCTCATATCCTGGGTAGCCTGTGTTGCATTAGGGAGCTATAATGCAGCAGCAAGACTGAAACAAACAGACTGTCAGTAACACGAGGGAATGATAAAAACTGCAGCAGACAAATTATTATGCCTTTTCGATGAAGCAGTCTGGGATTGGAAGATGTGGTTTAGAAAGTCGAAGTCTTTCCATGGTTCTTGGGCATGGTGGTAGTCTGGAACGTGACAGAGCAGAGTCAGGTTCCCACCTTGAGGTTGGTGCTTTAAGTACCGTGATGCTGCACAGTGTAGAAAAGAGCTCTGGCCAAAGAAGATAAAAATAAATAGAGCTCTACCAACTGGAGAATCCAGTTGTGGCCTAAATTCAGTTTTAGAGCCCTGGAGTTTTTCAAAGAGTAAGACAAACTTCATCCTAGTTTTGATGAAAATTTTTTCTGACAGCAATGAGATGTGGATATGGAGAAGTTGTGAGAGCATCTAATTTCCAAGAATGGATGTGGCTGAAACGCAGGTTCCTGTCTCTGTTTTTCAGTTTCCATCACTGGTGAAAAACAGCTTCAGCTGCCATGAAGGGTGGTTTTTGTTGTTAGAAAATGTTGCCTCTGTGAGGAGTGTGTGACATGGTGACTGAGCAAGCTGAAAGGTGGTAGAAATACCAGTGAGAACTGTTGTGGCCAGAGCTGAAGGAAGTTGTTCCAGACATGATTTTAAGGGTCTGCTACCATAAAACTCCTTCTTTGAAGGACCATTCTCAACAATTGTATTTTTCAGTTTGATTTGATGATTAAAATGCAGGATGTTGATTAGTTTTAACAGACAAAGAACAGGTAAGGAAGAACATCTGAAAAACAGAATGTAATGGTTTTAGTATTGGTTTTAATGATGTGAGAAGTAAAATATAAATGTTTGGAAAAGCTGTATCAACTCCCAAGTATTGCTGAAGCCACTAAGCGACAAAGGCGCCTTACAGACTCCTTTCGTGGAACAAGTCCTGAGGTACAGCTCCTTCCCTCTCCATCTCCTCATTCCCCCATCTCTCTTTTGCCATGAAAACAGTCTTATGTCTTGTCACGTTAAAGTTCTAGCCTTCCTCTTCAGCTCCTGCATCGCTCTCCCCTTCCTCCCCCCCTCTCTGGCTCTGCAAATTCCCCCAGTTCAGCAGTCCCCCCTGCAGTCCCCCTCTCTGTGTGTTCCTAAGGGATGCCACTGCTGAGGTCTGCAGATACCCAGGTGGTGCAGGGCTGCCCTCAGGGAGCAGTGTGTGGTCAGTTCTGAGGTCGAGTGAGCCTCTTAGAGACACTTAGGTAAGGGACACACTTAGAGTGCAGAAGTTTGGCTGTGCTGGCCCCAAGCAGAGATGCAGTTGACAGCTGTTTTCCTGAGGTCTGGTTTGTACTGGGGGCACCACCTTTTCTGATGCATGAGTTCTAACTGAAAGACAGCACTTTACATTCATTTATCTGCATGTGGACAGTATCAAATTAAACTTTGGAGATCACCCAGAAGGGATCTGCACACTGTGTATTCCATCTTAGGGCAGCACTGAAGAGGTGCACCCCCTGGGGGGGATGGGCATGAGTGGATGCGTGGGGCACGGGGTTTCTCTCTTCCTGTTCCCTGGTCACGTGTACCCCAAATCCTGTCCCCCATTGGTCACTTTGAATGTAGCCCGTGGGAATCCTGTACTTAAGGGAGTGTTCACGGGACCCCGGGGCGGGGTTTGTTCCAGACCTGTTCTGGGGGCAGTCGCTGTCGGAGTCCCTGCTGGGCTCCGGCCATGTGCGGCCAGGGGGAATAAAATCTGAAAACATCTATCAAATATCGTCTCCTTGATTCTTCCACGGGCCAAGGCTGTCTCGCAGGGAAGGTTGCAGCCACCCCACTGCAACACAGCACAAATTACCCATTGTTCAGCTTTCTGTGTGATTCGGGTCCCTTTTCTTCAGCTGAGGTTCCCACTTGGGAGATGTGTAGAACGTAAGGTGTCCGAACAAGGCAGTTGTTGTTAAAAAAGAAGTAAAAACTCATGGTCAGCCAGCCAACTCCAATACCAGACACACATCTGGCAGCCTTGGAAGGAATGTAGAAGTGGGCCTAATGGCTGGAAAATGAGACTGAAAATTTCTTGAAGGCAAGAACCTTCTTCAGTAAGTCAGACTGTGGAGTTTGTCCAGCTGAGGCTTGCCTGCCCCATGAACTGCAGCCACTGACCACCCCAAAAATGTCTAGACTGAGGCAGAGTCCAGATTTTCCTCTTCTCAGCTTTGAGACATATAGTAGATTCTTAACATGATTCATTTCTTCAGAAGCTAAACCCAAGCCATTGACTTCCATGTAGTTGTATACATCCTTTTTGCTGACATTTTGCCAGGTTCCCTGGGAATCCTTGCAAACATTTTGGCACTCAACTCTTCCTATTACAGCAAAACAAGCAAACAAACTCAGAAGTATGTTTTGTGTTAAATTTCTGGACCTAGTGCTTACTCAGGCTGTGAAAATTGACCAGCCAGTTTTAATTTTACTTTTTTTCTCATTGGTGATTTCCTAATAGCTTCACAGCCCATGCTCAGGAATGCTTTCTCAAATTCAGAGAACCTTGGCTGTGTGCTTAAACTTCATTAAAGTTGATAGAACTTTAGCACACGTGTAAAATTAAGCATATGCTTATGTTTTATACAGTCTTTTTGCAGGTGACACAAACAGCTGCATATGAGTTTCCAATATGTGATTAAATTCCAAAAGGAGTTTTTAAAAACAGTTTTAGTCAACCTTAATTTTCTGAAATTGGTAGCTTTAACAAAACCTATCTTTTTTGATTTAAATTGCCTGAGACGTGTGCCTTTTAAAAAGCTTTTTATTTAACTGTCACAATATGCAGTCGTGTGTGGGATAGAGTTTGGTAATGTAAATTTAATTTTCAGTTAAAATGATGCAAACACAAAATGATGTCAATAGATCTTTATGGACTGTGAGAGCTGTTTCTTTCTCACCTCTGTCGAGGTGGGGACCAGGCAGAGCCATTAAATTGTCAGCTATGCCCTTCTGCCTATTGTGGATCATAAAGCCTCGCTTGGTCCCCCAGGGAGACCAAAGGCATCCAGCCTTGTTCCACAGACATCAAGAGGTGGAGAAATCTTGGAAGTTTGTTTTAACATTTAATTGCCTGCAGTATTACACATAAATCAGTATCTCTATTATTTCTAAATGGAATTTCCCTAGCTTTGGCTTCCTGACTGCTGTGTGTTTTTCTGTTTTGCTAGATTGAACAGTCTCGTGGTATCTGACATTTTCATTCTGTGAAATTGTTTAGATATTGCTATCGAGATACTCAATCTCCTTCGTAGGTGAAACCAAGTGAGTTCTCTACGTGTCTCCTTTTCAGCTGTTTTCTGCTTTTCTGGGATGTCTCAAGGTCTTAAACTGCTGCCTCCCATCCTAGACGCAGTATGTGCCAGACTCACTCCAAGTGTTGAAAGAAGTACGATCACCTTCAGCTCTGCGCTTCCCGTGTGCCTGGCAGGAGATGGTGTTTGGTGTGGTTTTCCTCTCTGGGATATAAATCCAGAGTCGTGGGGTGGAGTGTGACAGACTGCCTTGTGCACAGGTGTGTGTAATTCGTGGCTTGTCAGACACATCTCGTGCTGTCCGAGGCATCCACCTCTTACCTCTTTTCTTACGCCAGAAAAGGAAAGATGAACATCGTGACTTGACCAGGATGTGAAGATGAAGGGAATCTGCTTTTTGACATCACATTGAATCTTTTACAAATGTAACATTCATGTCATATCAGTCAGTGGGAAGGTCTTCCATTATTGCAGTGGACACTTAATGAGCTATTTAGTTTCTACACTGATTAAACTTCACAACTGTATTGGGGTAATTGGCTGCTCTTCGGTTATGGTTCCCCTTGGAGGCAGATGATGAAATATCCGCTATGTTCTCCTATTTCTCAGTTTTTCTGTAAGCAGCAATGCTCTGTGGGGAGCATCAGCTCTGCTTGATGGCTAATTAAACATTAATTTGTGACGATATTGGAGCAGATTTTAAGTTGGTGGGGGAGTGCACAAAGAAAGGGGAAACTTTTTAACAGTCGCCATAATTGTCAATAATGAGTCCTAATGTAATTGCATTAATTAAAAGAAAAGGGATATATTCCCTGCTGCTGTAAAGTTAGTTAAAGTCAGTGAAAGTCATGCTGGGTCAAAAAGATTTCATGGCCAGCTGATCTTGCCTGGTGGACAGACAAGTAGTGCTGTCCTGCCCCAAGTGTAAAGAAAAAAATTAAATATCCCGATTCTTATTGTATATTCTGCTGATGAACGGGAATGTTTCACAAATTCAATTTAATTCCCAAGGACGAGTAATTGTAACTCCACCCGGAGAATATTAAATTGCCTTAATGGAAAAATAAACTGGTTTTATTCTCCCCCTTCTCTCCCCACCTTCCCCATTCAGTTTTCAAATAACTTTATGTGCCTCCTTAGTTTATTAATACGCTTCTCATCTTGGTGCTGATTTTGCATCTGGTAGCACTTAACACAGACAAGACTCCCAAAGCTTTTGATCAGACATGTTAAGTAAACTCTCAGGACTGTCGTGTCTGCTGCTCTGGCAGATGTCGGCTCGTGGGACTGCTCCTCTTTCTTCATCCCCTGACTGTTCCTTATCAAATCCATCGTGTTGCTTTCATGTGCTGAGGATTGTGGTGCCTTTCCCCATGTACTCTCTGGCCCACAATGTGAAGATCCTCCAGTCAACTGAAAAGCATTTGTTGTTTTGCTGGTTTTCAGTGTGGAGGCCCAGAGAAGCCCTGTGCTTTTAAAAGCCCCATTTAGCCAACCTCAACATTTCCAGGACTTCTTTCCTTCTCCCAGCAGTGAGAAACCCACAAAAGCTGGGTGCAGGTTTAAATGCCCGAGGTGGAGGTGTCAGCCTGTGATGCAGCACAGGGCTGGGTAGCACCATCCTGAGGCAGAGCAGATGGGGCTGAGGGGACCTGACAGCACAGAACCTCTGTGTTGGCATCTGCGGTTTCAGGGCACCTGCAAGCACACTCCTGGGCTGCAAAGAGGATCTTACTGACTGCTGTTTGTTGCATCTTCTTTATTCCTGTTGCATAATTGCCTTCTGTTGTCCTCAGGGGTGGCAGAGGGACAGGGAGTATTGCAGATCTTCTCGTGGTCTGTTGTCCATGTCCCATCAAACGAACCAGTCACTCACTGCTGGCGTTTGATCCAGGGCTTCAGCAGAGCATGCCTCAGGCCATGAGTCCCATTGGCTAAACTTCTCTGATGCACTTCCATACTTTTTTTATTTCTGTTCATTCATCTAATATCCATGGCCAAATCCTCTTGAGAATTCTGGACAAACCATGGGTGTTTGTGGCAAAGTCTTCCCTCTGGTGTTAGCGGCAGGAGCTGCTGAGAAGGGAATGTAGTCCTGGATTACGCTACTGTGCATCCACACTGGTGTGGCATCCTGCCCCCACCAAGGTGCTGGTCTTGGGATTGGGGCCCTTGTCAGCATAAGCAGAGAGCAACAGCTTATTAAACAGTGATGGGCGATGACCACTGGCCCACAAGCCAATTGCTGGCCCTGACAGTGGCTCAGACCCAGCCTTCTGGTCATGTGAAATTGGGGCCATCCTGCAATGAAATTGAGACTGGAGCTTGGATGGCTTGGACAGGGGTTTGTTGTCTTCTGGCATGTTTTGTCAGGTCTCGGATCTCAAATACAAGGAATGAAATGTCCTTTAAGGATCTGACTTGGCCCAGTAGGTTAGTGCCGTCATCTGGTGGCCTGGAGGAGCTTGGTTGTATCTCTGAGTTGCAGCACCTTGCTCCCACCCCTCTACCTGCATTCCCTTCCCAGTGCTGATATCCCATTGACAATAAGCTCCTTGGGACAAGGATGTTTCCTAGGTATTGTATGTGAGCAGTGCCTGTCACACTGATCTCTAGGGAAATATGAATCTTTATTATCATACAATTTCATAACTGCAACAAAGTCTGCTTTCTTTCATCTATGCGTCCCAGGAGGCTGAGTGCAGCTGGCTGTGATTCCTGTTGTCTCTGCTAAAAGAAAGGAAGAAATGAGTTTCCAGGTGTTGGTCCAAACCCTGGCACCTCGGACTGTGGTCAGTTATTTACCTGAAAAGACTGGAATGTACCCACCAGCAGAGGTGACTCCTGGCAGGTGTCAGCAGCTGAATAGAAAACACAAGTGGAGACTTTGTATGGATGCCCTAGAGCCTAATCAATCACTAGTGACCAGAGAAAAATGTAAAAGGGAAGCACAGAACATTTTATATTTATTACGTATCTTGGAGTTTTCTTCCATGTGTTTCTCCTACTGCTTTTGAAGTCCGTGTAAACTCGTAGCAACCAGAGTGTCTTGCAGCAGAAGTAGCTCTGCAGCTTAGCAGCGTGTTGTGTGACAAAACACCTAGCCCTTTTCTTTGTTTTGAGACTGATGCCTTCTAGTTTCATGCTTTCTTCTGTTATCTGCTTTCTCTGATTTTTTTCTTTTAAAAAATGTTTTTATTTTCTGTCCTTTTCATAAGCTTCCTACACCACAGTGAGTTTTTAAATCAGTTGTTAAGGTTTTGCAAGGTGTCTCCTAGCAATGCGTAACAAATAACTTTCCTTCATCCGCTTGTTTGTTTGCCCCAGCTGAAAGCCCGTGCAGTTCTTTACCACACCTTGTTGCTTCAGAAATGAGTTCAGTCTGGATACCCGGTGCTATTTGTGTTTTCCATGAGTGGAGAAATTGAGTGTGGGACTGTGGTTACCCCAGAATAATCACTGTTGGTGCGGCTGAGCGCAGCTCCCTTCACCCCACTGTGCCTCCTGCATTTTGCTGCGGCATAGCTCCTGGTATGAACTTTGCCGAGGGAAGAGATTTGTCACATTTATTACCCCTTTTTGGGACCATCTAGGCTGGTGTTTAGTAGATGATCATCCCCACCCCATATAAGCCCTGTCCCAGGTAGGCCCGACCTGCCTCCTTACACTAAAATCTTCAAAAGTGGCTGGAGTTAAAGAAATGTTGCTCAGTTAAACGACAGTGGTGTCTGAGAGACACCAAATGGTGCCTTTGAACAGCCCTCTTTAAACTTTTGAAGTGTTTTCCTTTGGTCCTGCTAATATCCAGCAACACAAACCAGGTAAAACTATTCTGTGCCTGAAAAAAAGAAAGAGCAAGGGGAAAAAATAAATCAAAACCTAGCTTCCCTTTGGCTTTTATCCTTGATATCATCAAAAGACTAAAAAGGATATTTCAGGCCTGGCTTCAGCCTGATGGAACAGCAGGGAAGTTCTTTTCTATTAGATCCTTGATACAATCACATCTGGTGAAATCACTGCGGTCACATCTGCTGAAATCTTCCATCATTTCAGATTTGTTTCAAAAGACTCAATCCTTCTGTTTTTAAAGGGCATGACTTTTTTTTCCAGCCCTCCTTGGTGCCTGGAACGGAGATTAGGCATCAGTCAAGCATCTCAGACCCCCCCCTTGCCCTGAATGCTGCAGTCAGCTCTTGTCTCCATGAGCGTGCGTGGGGAGGGCAGCCTCTTGGGAGTGTTTAAATTTACATTAGGGAATTTGAAAGGAAAGGTTTACACTTGTCTGTAGGCTTAGGGGAGAATAGACACAGCAACTCTTAAGGGTGCTTCATATTCCTGATAGATGCCCTTCAGTATGCATCTTTTTTGCCACTGCAATGTCTTTTGGGGCTTTAGATGGCTTTTGTGACCTTGGAAAGAAGAATGAATAAGAGACGAGGTAGCAGGGGTGTGTGTCTGAAAAGGACCTTGCCTCTGGCAGTGATATTGTTAGAGAATGTGCAAAGAAGGAGAAAAAAAAAAAGGAAAAACTAAACACAACCCCCAGCCTGAAGTATAGCTAGACTGAATCACTTCCTTTCTTCTCCCTGGCTAGCATTTCTCACAGTCTCTTCTTGTAAGTACAGTGGATACCATTGAAATCAAACACTTTTCTGTCCCTCACCTGTCCCCAGCTAAAACAGGAAATGAGACCTGATCCTTCCAAGGATGCATCTCTGTCTAAGCCCTGTGCCCAAGGCCATGGAGCATAAGGAGAGGCTCACTCCTCTTTTATTTGCTCTTCCCACCACCTCAGTGCCCATCCCAGAATTATGACAGCCTGTAGAGCGTGGTGGATGGCTACCATGGGGGTAGCCTGGTGGGAGCAGGCAGTGGGCACTGAATTTATCAGCTCTACCACCGCATCTGTGGCTCACTGGCTTTTGCTGGAGAAAAAGACAGTAAAGTCTTTCAGGGCAGAAGTACTTCTGTACTATCTACTTGCTCACAACTCCTGATTTGCCTAAATTCCACTTCTCCTCTTGTTACCTTAATCATTCCTTTGCCCCAGAAGGCTTTCCTGCTTTTCCCTGTTCTTGGATGCGTAAATGCAAGAAGTGTTGATGTGTTACAGCTCAAAGAGAGCTCCCAAACACCTCAGGCTCCCAGTTAAACCAATATACCAGGAGCAGAAGGCACTGTGGGCCCCCAGCTTTGTTTTGAGTTGTTAGCTGTGACCTTTCCTAATACCCATGGTATTCATCTGCAGTCTTTCACTTGTGATTTAGGAGGTTATCAGTGACCTGTGATAGCACAGCGTGTGGAGCGAGCTGATGCTACGAGGAAGGTTGCGTGTTTAGCTGCAGCTCTGCTGTCCTTGGATGTGTCTGCACAGATAAACCAGCGCTACATTTACCACTAACGACAGCTCACGTTCCTGGGATGCAGTTCAGAGGATGAGCTGGCCACAGCACTCAGGAAACATGCAAATGTGCTGAGTTCAACCTCTGCTAGACGAGACTTTTGAGGTGGATGGAGAGATGGTGGATATTGATACTGGAAAATTGCAGTGTGGTGAGCAAAGTCCTGATGCTCCCGAAGTATTCAGGAGTTTGGCCATTGCCTCAAGTTGGTAGAAAATATACACTGGGGTTCTAGGGTTACTTGTAATCTGCCGCCTGTGTCAGCAGGTCGCTGCTGCAAAGCACCCTCCGTGTTTCCCCAACACAGCAACACCACCTGGCATCAGTGATTTGGTTCAGAGGCCAACCTGGCAGCCCATGTTGCATCTCTCATCCCAGGGGCTAATGCCTGGCCTGAGCTACAGACCTGCAGCGCAGCAAACAGGACATGGAGAGAGGGAAAACAGAGTAAAAAAGAGATGGCTGGGCCTGGGTAGGGAAAGGAATTTGGAGCAGGAGTTAGGAAGGACATCTGGGAGCCAGATTCTTCTTTTTGAGCCGACTGCAAGGTGCTGGCTTGGTTAAACGAGAGATGTTCCTATTTCTCTGCTGAAAGCTGCAAAATGTGATAGGAGAAGTTGATCTAGGGTTGTAGGAAGAGGTGATATCTAGGGAAATAATTGTGCTTTTTATGTCTTTTAGCTTGGTGAATAGTCTTACAACCCTTTTAGCACAGTGAGGCAAAATTAGAGACCCTGCATTGACCTCTGCACTGCATGTTCTATAACGAATGTTCCTTGGAGTGATGCAGGCACTGTGGCACTGTCAGGGTGGCACTGACTGCTGTTGGGTTGTAGGATTACCAAAAGTAAAGCAAATTTTCATCAGAGCAGAAGTGGGTTGATGGGGCTTGGGAGTGGATTACCATCAGAGCTGCTCTGAGCTGCACACCAGGAATTCAGGGGCAGACAAACAAGCCAAGCAGTGAGGCTCTCTGCTGTTTTTCTCTCTTTTGACTCACAGCAGAGCCAGGGGATAGGAGCGTAGGCGTTGCAGAAGTTCACGTGAGTGGATAGTCTCTGGCATGAGTAATTTGTTGGACTGGGTTGGCTTATGTTTGCTTTTTGTCGAACTCACGTTGGCTGAGCCAAAGATAGCATCCTTTTTCTTTTTAAACCCATTTTTCCATATTCTACTGGCTGGAAGAGGGGGCGCACAAGCGACATGTCTGCAACAATGCCATAAATCCAGACAGAAATAGAATTAGCAGTTCCCTCTGGTTCCGGTGTTTGTATCTGCAGGGCTCTGAGCTTAACCAGCCGGGGCTCCTCGGAGCAGAGCCGCGTCTGTGCGAACCTGTTGTGCCTTGGGATCTGAGCTCGGGTTTTGTTCCAGAACAATATCATAAAACCTTTATAGCAACGTCGTGACAAAGAGCATGGGAAGAGGAATAACTTAACCCTTTCTTGCTAAAGCTGGTGTTGCAAATGCTCCAGTTTGCCCATGAAGCAAATGCTTTGGTTGAATATGGAACGCTGTGGGGAGAGAGAAAATTAAAGATTTGTGGGGATGGGGAAGAGAGAGCAAGCAGAAAGCTGTCTTTGTGAGGGTCACTATTTCTTAAATGTCTTTAAAGTCCATTCCTGCCCCAGTAGACCCTGGCACACATCAGCAGTGTCATTTGTTGGCACTGTTGCACTGCATTATGCTCCTGCATTTGTAGAGTTGGGCTCTTAATCTATGTTGATTATGTTTTAATCGAATAAATAAATCAGAGCCCAGAATCAATAGAGATGCTTCTATGCCATTTTATTTTATTTTTCTAGGTTTCCTAAGGACATTTAACTTCTACAACCTTATAACTTGTTCTGCAGCATTGCTAGTCAGCTATTGCGTAATTGTTCTGGGGAATGAGAACCTGGGAATAATATGGCCCAGAAATGCTAAGAAGCAGAAATGAAATTGGCTGATCTTCTCATCTGCCACCATCCCTTCTCTCCAGGGTCAGGGTACCAAGCAGGTCCTGTGTGGACTCCAGTGTTATTCCTGGGTCTGCCACTGGCTTGATTTATCACCTCACATGTTGGGGCCTTGGATGCCCTTTGCATCTCCCCTCTCCTTTCCAGGCTGCCTTTTGGCTGCTTAGCTTCAAAATTCTCTGGAGTGGAGCAATCACAGATTTTCTGTCTGAGAAGCCTGTGGCAGTTACAGGCTAACAACTGGAAGATAGAGAAAAACCAAACAAAAGCCATGAAGTGGAAAAGAAGTTGTACTTTTGCAGATTCAAAAATCCAGGTGCCTGCAGTTAGCCAGAAGTAATGGTCTGAGCTAATTCCTGTGAAAAATGTTTCATTTTTGAGCAACAGTTTGGATGGAAAGAGTTTGCTCTATAATAAAAATGGTCAAGAAGAGTTGTGTTTGTAGGTATTTTCTAACCTGACCCTCAACCTTTTAAATGGTGTGTTCTTGCATAAACCATACTGGAGCTTCCATTTTCTTGTTAGTCAAGCCAAATTTATTGTAATCCAATAAGATTTAATAATGATTAGGAGCTAATGAATGCCTCAGCACGTATAAGTTTGGCAGATCAGAGGCTGCCTACTTTGCAAAGCCTGTCTCTCTTTGACCAGCTTACCATTTATGTGTCAGATTGATGACTGGGGAGTTCTTTAAAACAGGTAATGATCGACTGCTCCTAAAATGAAATTTAAATAAAAACTATCTGTAACAGCCAGTGAGCCAAAGGAAAGGCAAATTTTTGGCTTGGAAAATTGAAGTAACTTGGTGAGAGTGAAGGCAAACAGAGCTGGATTGTCTGTGGGAAGGTGCTGGTATGGTCTGAACGGTCTTTGCAGTTGAAATTAGGTGAGTTGTTAGGTAATTCTTTAGTATTTTTAATACTGATGTTGTCAAGCTCTGAATGAGCTCTTCTGCACCGAGCTCTGTGGTTGCTCATACGCAGAGACACTCTGTCCTGTCCGGGGGATTTGCAGAGAAGTAAGACATGGAAGAACAGAAGAAAAAATAACTCAGGTTGAGAAAAGACTTTCAGTGTAATATTTCACTTGACTCAAGAACTGTAGTTTCTGTGCGTGCCCTGATGGTGGATTGGCTCAGTGGGGTTAGCCCCTGGTACCTACTCTGCACATAGCAGGGATCCTCAGCTGGTTTTCCGAAATTTCCCACTCCTAGTGGAGCTGCCTCGTTCCCAAAGCACTGAAAACATTGAGGAGGAAGATGTTTCCTGCCTTTATGTTCCTCTGTGCCCTATTGAGAGGTCCTGCTGTTGGGCTGGGCTGTACAGCACTGAGGTCCTTCCCAGAGGTTTTGGACTAGGTTGATTTATCAAAAACCAAGCATGTGAACGAGTCCTCTTTAAAAATGCTTATTCTAGCAGGGATTGCAGTGCTGCCCTTAAACAGTGCCTTGAAGGTCACATGCTCTGCTGTGGTGCTGAGTTCTGGGTTTTACTTTTTGAGGTGGATGGTGGTGGTGAAAATTCGTGTCTCTTCCCTTCCAAGTGGGCGTCCCTACCAGCCTGAGTACAAATGGGACTGGGCTGTTTTGAAAGCAGAAAGAAAGCAAAATGTATTGAATTAGAAAGAGTCCTGGCTGCATGTTGGCATTTGCTCTGGGCATGGGCTTTCCTGCATAAAAGCCTTTCCACAAGGACCTTACTTATGTTATTTTGTGACTGCTTGTTGCAAATCACACCCTTCACCTTCAGTCTGCTAGAAATGGATTGAACTTTTTCACTCCTTTGAAGGAGCTCGTTTTTCAAATGGAATTTTTGAAGAAGTGTTGAATCAGACAGGTTCACCTACCAGGAATGGAAAATAAGAATAGGTGCACGTGGCCAGTCACTGGCTACTGTGGCTTGTAGCTCTGTTCTGTTTGTGCTTTGCCTGGGATGAGGACATGGCAGAAGAGATGCTCTCAGGATCCAGATGCTCGAAGCCTGTCCCCAGCTCTGTCTCCCCAGACAAGTATCCTTCTAAAACACATCTCCATCTTATGGTGTGGGGATTGTCCTGACTCATCACCTCAGCAGTGGATTGCTGAATTGCTAATCCTCCAAGTCAGTTTAGCACAATGGGACCCTTGTGGCAAATATGTGAAGAAAAGCCCCAAAGCAGCATAAATTCCTGTGAGATGGAGCGTTGCTGTTAGTTCTGGAGGGAGCTATGGGATTTCAGCATGTTTGTCCCCACAGCCCAAGAGTTATTGCTGGGTATGGGTGCAGCTCTGTGAGGACACTAAGAAGTCGTGTGCCAGGCCAAGCGGTTTGAATAACTGGAGCTTTTCTTTCTTCTTTAAGGTGAATCCTGGTGGCAAGACACTTGAGGAGAGGCGGTCCAGTTTAGATGCAGAAATCGACTCTCTGACCAGCATCCTGGCTGACCTAGAGAGCAGCTCTCCGTATAAACCTCGGACTCAACAGGTTAGTGGCACGTTGCGTAAACACACAGTGGGAAAGGGGCCAGCATCGACTTCTGGAGTCAATTTGCTAAGTGCTTGGTATTTGTTGTGAGCAGGCCTGCCAGTTCCTCCTGATAGCATCCAGATGTGGCTATCAATGGGGAGGAAGGCGCAGCTGCTCTGAGGGGGCACTGGCTCAAAAGCTGCCGCACCTCTGAGCAAGGGGCCTCTGATCCCGATTGTCAGATTGCCACGGAGACTGTTAGAAAAATACTTGCAAAAAATGGCATTTCATTTGCCTCGACTTTCAACCAACGATGACTAGTGAATTGAAACCTGCTCAGTTCACAAGTACTTTTGTGCTTTTATTTTCTTGATGTTTTTCTATTCTGTGAACTTTTGTCTGTCACACTGCCAGAGGGATCCAGATATCTGCGTCTCACGAAGCAGCCTGGATCGGAGCTCAGCTGTCAGGGTGGCTGTAGCCCAGCAAGGCAGACTGGAATTCGCACTTCTCTGCTGTGTCTAGACGAGGACTGCAGGGGTGACAGCGACTTGGCTAATTTTTGTCACTCATCTAGGTAGTGCTTGAGTGGAGCTATTTAAGTTCTGGTGAGATGTCATCTATTTATCAGAGGAAGTGGTGACACCCTGGTGGCACTTTAAAAAGGGCAGTTCTTGAGATCTCATAAAATCATCCTAGATGTGTTCGTGCCTTGTCTTTCCTTCCTTGTCTCATGCCTGGTCTCATTTCTTACACGTGTGTGGATCTGTAGGATGTATGCAGCTATAGGTATGCTGTATTTCTCTTAGTAAAGCCCCAGAAGTCAAAAGTATCAAAGGGATAGATGAGTGATGGGTGCATACCTACTATCCATACAAGCCTTCTCTTTGGTTTGTGTCTTTTTTGGTTGTTTTCATTGCTACATTTCTTTTAAGTAATGATTGGAGTCTGTTTAGATTTGCTCTTGTTCAAGTCTGCAAATGGAGCAAAAGCAGAATGAAATCAGATTTGTGCTCTTTTGAAAGTGTCCCCCTGCACACAGAGGCTCTGGGTTTCCGTCCTTTCTGCAGGAACCTCCCTATAAACTTATCTTTCATTTTAGTGGCATGTGAACAGCTATTGCGTAAACTTACAGACTTGTCCTTGAAAAATAGTCGAATTTGGGTGAGTCAGTCAAAAAGAGCAACAATGTAAACCAGATACAATTCAGTCCTTTTCCCAGCGTGTTTTTGTTGTTGTGATAAATGAGACGAGTTCTGCTCCGGCACTGTGCTGAATAACCCACGTTCAGTTTGTTTGCACGGGCCAAACACACAATGCACACTGTTACTGGGGAGTGCTTTAGAGAGTCAAAACGCTGCAAGAGTTGGGCCAAAGAGATTTGTGCCCCTCATTTTCCTCGGCAATGCCCACAGTCAGCTCCAGCATCTTTGTAGGGACATGTAATTTCTGTAGCCACTTCATAGAGCATCTGCAGTTTGCAGACGATGTTGCTGACTATTTCCTGATGCTTCTTCCTTTGGGATCTGGGGTTCTGTGAATAGGTTGTTTTTTCACTTTTATTTTATGCCTTTACCATTAAAAAAAAAAAACTTAAAAAATCACAGAATTCAAATACAAACTTCTGCAGGCATATTTGAGTTTCTTGTGTATTTGAAGTCATCGCCCAAGTTTGGGACTTGATCTGACTTTGGAAATTCATCATGCCCCAAGATGACACGCTCATTCCCATTCATGCAGATGCTTGTTCCCATGGCTTTCTGCCACAACTCAGGTGGGGGCTCTGCAGGCTTGTCCCCTGCACCTAGGAGCACCTGGATGGTGAAGCTCCCGGGTGCACGACATACTGTGTGTGATCTGGTGGGCAGAAGCTGAACTCCATCTCTGGGATCAAATCCCAAGTTGATTTGTTCAGTCTATCTGACTTCTCAGGATCTCCTGGTTAATGTAATGGTGTCCTGTGAAAAGTACTGCTACAGCAGCTTCTAACTAGAGCTGTTAGAAAATGCCAGAGTTGGATGTATCATCTGCTGTAATTAAAGAGTACTCAAACAAGTCCTTGAAAGGTGGAACTAGAATGTAAAGCTTTGATATTTTCCTTTGTTTGATCTCTACTAAGTATTAAAACTGGTGAGTCATTTGATGGTCTTATAGTAGGATAATAGATTAGGCTGCAAATTGTAAGGTACTTACTCAGAGCATCAGCACATTTATTGGATTACACCTTAGCTGACCTTCCCAAATTTATCAGGATAATGGCTGCAGATAGGAAAAAAGAGCTACGACTTGTTTTCAGAGAAGACGCTTTCAGTTGTGCTTACATGTTTAAAGCATTATAATAATTTTATAGGAATACCTTGCCCTTGGGATACTCCTATTCTGGAACAAGAGAAATTTTATTGTTACGTTTCTTTTTTATATTATCTTCAAGACAGTTTTAAAGCAACGTAAGATGAATCGTAACATGGTGCTCTCTCGGTGGAGTAGGAGTGATAGCAGGGTAAGGACAAGCAGTTTATTTAACATATGCTGCCCATTGGCATAAATTCACACAAAGGGAAGCTCTTTTGATGATTGGTACAAGTTCAAGATTGCAAAGACATGCTGCACATGGGAGGTGCCTCTGACACAGAGGGATGTAATCTTTCTCAGAAAGGCTGGGCCAACATCAACCCCAGACAACATCCCTTAGGCCTTGCTGTTGAGGACATGGATGAGTATGAATCTCTGCACCATTCCTGCGTGGCTTACCTGGGTGTCATTCTGGTAACATTTTTTGTGTGCTGGGCAGGTGACAAGTACACTGCCATGAGCTGAAACTGAGCACCATTAATAGAAGGCAAGGAGAGAGTTTGGACACCTGTGATCAGCAGTGCCATCCTGGTACCTCGTGGTCCTGCCTAATTCAAGGCAGCTGAGTAGGAAAGCAAAGGTGACTGGACTGAGTCCATGTCTTGCAAGTGAAAGTCTGTCTGACTGAACACAGAAGCAGTCAGAAGTGATTAAAACGCAGGTTTTTTCCTTTCAAAATTGCACATATCTAAAAGCACAGAAAATTGCAATACTAAATCATCATTTTTAGCCTCAACACAGCAGCATCTAAGGATGTTTTATATCATATGAGATGGTGTAGGAGAGACTGTATTTAAAGAATTCAGCTAGAGCTGAAGTTTTAGAAAGGATCTGCATGACCTTCACCAGCATGACCAGTTCCAGCCCTCTGGTACAGTAAATTGAAATGGACAAGATGACCAACATGATCTCAAAATTGCCATGATTTCAGTGGCATATGAGGTTTAGCTTGCCTTGGGTATTGTTGAAAGAACTGCAGATGCGTTATGAAAAAAATCTAATTAATATTTTCCTCCTGTTTGGTGAAGTTTGGAAGTACCAATGTGATGAGTAAAGTACAGAGCTCCTCTTGTGTAGCTGCAATGTGCTTCTGTGTACATATCACACCAAAATTGCAGTAACTCATTGGAAAGTGCAGAGGCAGAGAACCCACTGGGTCTTTCATTAGTAAAAGGAGGCAGTAGTAAAATACAAGATATTAGGTGCATCATTTCCATGGAGGGGAGCAGGGGTTAGTAATAAATTGTGTGAATCCCTGAAGTAGAGGCCTAGTGAATGCTGTGGTCATCTGACACCTCTATTAAATGGTATTTTCCCCAATTTTTATCTGTTCTGCTTAAATCCTTGCATAAGAGATTAGTGCAGCAACACCTTAACCAAAAAAAACCCCCAAACCAAACATGCCAAATTTCAGCCCATAAAATAAATGTTCTCATTTTCTAAAAAACAAGAAAACTTTGTGACTCTGGAGAAAGGGCTTCCAGCAGGGACTGTGAAAATGAAATACTGGAAATAGCAGCACACGTAAGCTCAGGATTTTTTGTCCCTGCTGTGAATTATGTATTGAATGCTGATTGCTTTGTCTGGAATTGAACACCTACCTTCTGAAACTCTTGAGTTTTATCCCAAATTTCCAACAGAATGTCTATGTGGCAAAATATCACGTTGTGGGAGGTATACCTAGTAAGATCTACCTGGTCTGATGGTATTTAAGCTTCTTCTAAAAGCAAATACTCTGTGGCCATTATTTGTGAAGTATTTAAATAGCCGAAAAATCTTGCTTGACCATGTACCATGGTTAAGTTGAAATCTGCTTGTGTACAACTCTCAGAGGCAGCTTGATCCAGAGGGAGCTGGGCTGGCACTCTGGAGACCTGTTCCATTCCCAGCAACCACTGCTGTGCTAAATGACCTCGAATGTAGTGTTTCTCCTTTCCTCTTCTCCTCTCAAAATCTCTTCTGTCCTTGTAGCTTGGCAACCTCTTCAGTGTGATTTGCCTCTGACTCGCCATGTGTATGGCGTGTAGCATCGTGGAACCTTGGTCTGGGTTGAAGGCCTTTAGGTGATGTGGTTGTGCAAACAGGTGGGGAACATGGAGGCAGAGTTAGGCAAGACATCTAAGGAGTCACGCCTGTGTCCCTGCCCCTGTGTCATTGCCCCCAGTACTAGACATCTGTCACTATCCAACACTTCAAGCCAAAGTGAGCAGTACTTTGAAGGAAAAGAGGCTCATTCTCAATGCCAGATACAGAACAATAAAAATGTAAAGAAAATTAAATTAAAAAAACAGTGATACATTTTCATTAAGTTTCAAGCATACTGGGAAATAATGTCTTGTAATGACTGGAATTTTAAAGGGATTTAAATGATTGACAGTGCTGGTTGTTATTCCATCACAACTTCTGACAACCATTTGGGGGTAATAAAAGCAGTGAAAAGGCAATGGACATATTTTCTTGCAGAGTGGTGGCACAGGATTGAACAGTTCCAGCTGTACTACGGCAAACCACAAAACAAGGCAAAATCTTGAGTGCTGAAGACTCCTAGGAGGTCTCTTCCATGTGAATTTCTAATTTTAGTGCCCCACTTATAGCTGTGTCAGGAATTCATGGCCGAGCATTTAGGTGTTTTATCTTGGTTTATGCAGAAGTGTGTCTCCAAACATGATTAAAGCTTCCTACCCAGCAAGGGGAAGCACATTCCCCCAGCTTCGAGAAAGATCCTTGTGATTGTTCTTGGTTTGGGCTGTGAGGCTCTCTGAAAAACAGACCACTGAATCTGAACTCAAAACAGTCTGTGCAAATTTGCTAGTCCAGGCTCAGAGTCAGTTTTATTGTTCCTGGTACTTGCCTGGGCCTGGCTGCTTAGGTTGGTTCGCACCAAAAGGATTTTGGAAGTGCAGTCCACAGGGTATTTTACAGAACCCCAGTTGTTGTCAGGAAAGTATTTATTTCTTTTAAGAAAGAAAATTTAGGGGTACAAGCAAATTGAGATTGATTTGGTGGGTTCAGAATGAATTCCTCCCTCCTGTAGCATTTATGTGACAGAGAGTTTTATGGTTCCTCAGTTACGGGACTCTGGGGGGATATGGCTTTTTCAGATGTTCAGTTTGGGCTGAAATGGATGGCTCAGCTTCTGCCAACTTCACATACGATATTTGAGGTAAATAAAAGCTTCCTGGCCTCATTCTTCTGGTCTGAACACATCTAACTGCTGGACATCTGCACAGCTTTGCCAAAGAGTCTTCAGTGTCCAGCAGTACATCATGGTAGCCAGGCAGTGCTTTCCTTGTTGCAAGGGGCTCTTTGTATTTGTTCTTTTGAGGTCTGTGCATTTTGGGTTTTGTAGGCTTTTGAATCTCTTTGTTGTAGGGCAGAGGGGCTTATTGGAAATAAGTTCATCTGCTGAAACTGAGAAGCATCCGCTGTCCTAAAGGGTTGATGACCTTTTAGTAGGACAATTCAGCTACTCCAGAGCTTTTGTGCTACACAGTGCTTTTCCTGAAGGCTGTGAGTGCTGCCATTTTGCTGACTTGGATGGCTCATGTGGACACAGAAGGACGACAGTGGCTCACAGCGGTGTGCCCAGGCTGGCGTTGAGCTGGTGAGCTCCAGCCCTCGCAGCAGCATCAGAGGGCTCGTGCAGGCTCACTGGAGGGTGCTGGCTATGGCTGTTTTCAGTGGGCTGTGATGCTTTTGCCACAGTCATGGGCATCAGGAATTGCATGGGCTGTTCCGAAGATGGGATCACCTCTGAGAGCTGTGCTCCTGCTTCTGGCTGCAGCAAGCTGGCTTTGTGCTGTTTGGAAAACCCGTGTGGATTACTGAAAGTAGGAAAGGAAGCGTCCCATCTGGACCAATTTCAGTAGGTTCCTCCCAGCACTCAAAATGCAAAGCCTCTACATCCAGAAACCCTTCCTCCTGCTCTTCCCCTCTCCAAAGGCAGAGTGACATTTCCACCCCACGTGGGTGATGTTTGAGGTGGTGCCAGGGTTGGAGCTTTCTGGAAGGACTGCTGTGGATGCGCTGGCAATGAGCAGCACTCCTGTCCTGCCATCCCTGACATGTCTGCAGGCAGGAGCGTGCACAGGATGGGGATGTTCAGCCATGAATGTATGAGTTGGGAGGCATAGCCAAGAGATGATTTCATGTGTGTTTGGATTTGGTCTTTCTCTATAAGAAGGGAAACCTTCCTGCAGTCATCAGCTCCAGCCGGTGCGTGCGGCAAACTGACACTGCTCTGATTAGCAGATGCCTGAATCAGTTGCATCTGCTGGTATGTATTAAACCTTAATCCTTTTGATAAGAGCATGTCCGTGAAGATTTTTAAAGAAAGTTTTCTGAGATCCCAGATTATCAGCCTGTCATAGATGAACAGGATAAGAGTGACCTTTGCAGGGTATTATTTCTTCCTCTTGTACTATCATCAGAGCGAAAATAAATCAGCACTGCTCCTGCTGTTTCTTTTTCTGATATATAATCAAGTTCACAGAAATATCAGTAAGGTTTTCTTTTCCCTTTTTCCCTTTCTCTTTTTCTGCATCCGTTTTGGTTTTCTGCCTACGTGTTTGGCTAAAGCTTTAGATAACAACTAGTGCTGGATATATTGGACTTTAAAATCTGTGCAGGCATCTCAAATTTGTGTATAGATAAAGCTAAACATTTACTTTGGGAACAGTGATAAAAAGCAAATAGTACTTCATAATTTGGTCGTTTTCTCATTCTGCATTTGTGATTGTTTTGCTGTGAGTGGTTGAGAGCAGGTCTCTTATTCTCTAAAGGTTTTCAAGGCCTTCTACCTATTGTTAAGTTTTGTTTTCTATCTTCTTCCCCACAATGGGACTGAGCTGCTGTAAGCCATCATCTCAGGAAGCCTGTCATCATTTCCCCATCCTTGAGTTTTGGCACTCACTGTGGTTTGGCACTCTCCTCAAAGGGCCGCAGCGCACTTCACGAGCTGTCCATGTGTCCAGCCAGCAAAGAGCAGCTGTCTCTGGGGCAGGAACCTGTGTTTTGTTGGGACGCAGGCTCTGCTTGTGTTCTTGCACGGGTGGATGCATCTGAGTGCTTCAGCGGCATCAGATTCACCACCATGACAGCAGCCTGTGAAATGGGGAAGTACACTGGCTGTCTCATGGGCAGGGGAGGAACCAGGGCTCTGGGAGATCAGATGACTTGGTTTGTGCCTGAGTCACCAGAGGAGCTGAGGCCACACCATGGGCACCCTGTTGTGGATTTATCTTCATCTCATGCCCTGTGGGACTGGATGGGCAGAATATGTGTGAGAACACGCCCTGTCAGGAGGATTTAAAGAGGTCTTGGGTGTGGGGAAATGCATCCATCTCTGTCCTGGAGTGTGTGAACCAAGCAGGGAAAATAAAAACCCTTATGTTTCTTCTGTGGGAAGGTGTTACTTGATACTCAGCTACAGTTTTGTGATTTCCAGTCAACAGTTTTCTCAATGCAATGCCTTGACAGCAAACCTACAAGGATTCAAAGCCTCGGGCTCTGAAAGTTGTGGTTTCCGGGAACTGTATCATCACTCTCTGATCTCCCAGCACTCCAGAAGTGGTAATCTGTTTTTCCCACCTGCATACAGCTGGAAGTTGAACTTAGTCCTTTGGCACAAGGCGTTGATTTCCCCATGTGTGGCAGCCACTCTTCTGCCCAGTGGCTGCCAAGGAAATAACTGGAGCATTTTGAAGTGAACACAGAGTTGATTAGGTCTTCCTACCCAGCACCCACTGGTGTCCAGCAGTTTGCTGCTCCCCACATATGGTTTGATTCCTGTGACCACTTTTAAGTGGGTTTGTGGGATGGGTATCTGTGTGAAGAACTCTGTGGCTGGGGAGGAGGGACCCTGTCTTGGGGAGCTGCAGGGAGGTGCTGGCTGTCCTTGCTTGGCCCATGGGGTGGCCATTCTGCACACGTGTGCAGCGAGCTCCAAGCCTGCTGCGTGTCTTGCAGGCAACTTGAACTTTTGCTCTTCCAGACTGTGCTGTAACCAGGATCTCTGACCTGGTGTACAGATTGTTTGGCTGACACACACAGACAAATGCCAAGGATAATACTAGGGGGAGAAGGGAAGTGGGGGGGGGTGGGCAGGAGAGGTAACAGATGAGAACAGGAAGGGTCAGAGTCCGCTCAAGACGCAAGACACAAGTCCATAGGAAATCAGGCTTCCTTTGCTCTGCTCTCTATGGTTTCTGTTCCTTTTGTGTTGTGTTTTTCTCTTCTGCACACAGGAGGAACCAGCTGCATTTCCCTCCCTGCTAGGGAAAGGAAGTAGTTCAGAGCCAAGGGAACAGCACAGCAACTTGTAGAAACACCTGCATGGCAATGCATCTCTTGGGACTTTGCTCCCACTGTGGACTCTGCTGGGCGTATTCCCCAGGCCATTTCCACCAAAGTGGGAGTGATGACTTTGTGATTCATGCATCACACTCACAGCAAGGAGTGTGCCTTCAAATTGCTTCGAATCTATCCAGAGACCATTACAGGGCAGGTATAGATCCTGTTGATGGGAGTTCCTATGGAATTGTTCTCTTTAGAAGAGGAGGGCAGCTGCCTTCTGCAGTGGTAGTTTCTAAATACAATTTGAAAGGTGAAGGCTTAAACACATTGGGAAGCCCTGGCAATTAAAGTATGGCCTTTGTGAGTTTGTCCTTGTTACTTACTGCTGCCTGTTTGCATGAGTGCTTGCAACTTCCCGTGTGTTCATCCTTGTGCCCTGAGGTGGGCGAAGTTTGGTTCTTTTGTTCTGCAAATGGAGAACTGAGTCACAGAGAGACCTCGCAGCTTGTTGTCAAACAGGGCTTTAGACAGACATCAGTGACAATCTGGGATAGTGTTGTAGCTCGCTGGTCCATCCTGTTCTCCGTGGTCTGTTTTTTCGAGGGTCTGCCCTGCCAGGGAGGGAGGACCTCTCCCTGGAGCCCTTGCTGTCCATTCCAAAGGCAGATCAGGTCTATTCACAGCCTCATTTCAGGCAGGGCTGCCTATAAGGACCTAGAGCTCCACAGAAAAGAGAGACCTGGCCCTGCAGTTTGTACATCAGACTCTGCTACCAGTGTGTAAATAAACCTGATCCATTTGTAGCCTGAATATATCTCAGAGTTGTTCCAAGATGTTCTAGTTCAAAACCTAGTTCCTTAAAGTAAGAGGCAGAGGCATCTGTGAACATCTTGGGAAGCAGTGTCTATATTTTCTCTTACTGGTTTCCTTTTGCCTTCCTGTCTGGAACCTTTTGAGAGATGACTGTGATGCTGAAATGCATTGTCTCTTTCTGTATATTAAAGCTGCCTAGGCTGAAAAAAACCCCAACCCACATCTAGCCTGTATCTGAAAGCCATAATTTGATAGATCCTTGCTATAGCTCTTCAAGTAACTGTAAATTACTCCAGGCTGTTACAGTTTCATTGTAAGGAAGTTCCTTCCTTGACTCAGACTTCTTTGCATCACAGTAAAATGCAATTATGTGACGTACTTATTGTGGCTTGGAAGCACTTACAATTCTTTCAGCCTTATGTTGTCAACTTTTGCTCAATGGCAGGCTTGTGGACTGTGTCACTGTGCCTGTGTTAGCATATATTTTCACCATATGGTGTTTCAGTAGTGAATAGGAAACTTCTATGAGTATGTAAAAGAGGATGAAATGAAAAAAAAAATACAGTAAGATAAAACTAACATGCTGCTTCACTACTGAAAGTGAGCCCTCTAACTAACTGCTGTTTCTATGGGAAATTAACAATGTGTTGGTCCAGTGGGTATTACTGTCTTCCCCCACAGATTTAGAAGCAAAAACTAAACAAACAAACAAAAAAAGACCTGGCCAGAAAAATTAGATTTTGAAGCAGTTATAAATACTTCTGCTAATGTTTGCAGTCTGATACTGATTCCTCCTTGCCCAAACGAAATATTTTGAGTCTTACAATGAATTTTTCACTTGGAAGGAAGTAGTTTTGTGTGCATAAGTACAGTAAGAGCACGGACAGGTTGTGCAGTTGGCATGGCATTATGTGTGAAGAGAGGGAGGGTTGTTGCAATCATCTCACCTGATTGCCAGCATAAGCCAGGTCAGAGACTTTGCTGTCCTGCCGTAAGTAGCACTGTTGTTTGTCTCTGGGTTGACAAGAGGCTAAGTATGTTACACCCTCGGGAGTGATTTGTAAGATGGTGATGAGAACCCATTCCTGTCCCAGGCATTTCAGAACCTTGAAGAATTGCCATCTTGTGTACCAGCAATCACTCCAGTCATCCTGAGGTCTCAGGCAATCTTGATGCCTTCTTCCAAAACCATTAACTTGTGATCCAAGGAGAATTCAAGAAAGATGGGAGGCACCAGTTCTGTTTCCATTCAGCAGAAAGCCAGGATGCATGTGCAGCTTCAAGCTGTGATTATCAAGAGGGGAAGAGAAGATGTTTGGGTTGATTACTGTGCTGGTTTGCAGAAAGATCAACTGTGCATTACATGGAATATCTGTGCAGTTAAGACGCTTTTACAGTCCTAGAAAGTGGTAGAAAAACAGTGTTTCAGCTGGATTTTTTTGAGCACCATGTAGTTCAGCAGGGAGATAGTACAGATATTGTTCTGAATTATATTTAATCTTTTTCTGGAAAGATTTTCACTGGAATCTGCATCAGCAGCTCATGTCCAAAGTACAAGACAAGGGATCTGGCTGTGCAAAAGGATTACCACAAAGATCATGGTGTTTTATGAGACCCCAGTGCCAGAGAGCTGCTACCGTGCTTGAGACAGCACTCTCTGCTTCCTGAGAAAAGCTGTGGAGATACCACATAGAGGATGAATTGTTAAGTGGTTCTGTTGGGTAAATGTAGATCACTGTTAGGTTTTGGAAGTATTTGGAAGAGCCAGAGCCAGCATCCCAAAGCAGGACTGTTTAATACTGGAAATCATCAGACTTTCTGGCAAGACTTGCCTTTGACAAGACTTGGCTTTGACATTGTTGAGTAATGTGGTCATTTCTAACTAATGGCAATAAAACTTTAGGGAACACCTGCTGTTTGGATATTGAACATATGTGTGCGTGCTCATGTAAAATCACAAATGCAGGCAGGTCTAGAAAATACAATTTATATTTGGCGTCTTTCCTACAAATTGTATTTCAGAACACCTTAAAGTCTTCCCGTAAATAAAATCGTTTCAGAATTGAGCTCATTAATGGAGAGGAGGAGAGGAGGAGATGAGGTAAGGCACAAAGATAAAGGAGGAAAAAGGTGGCTTTTGTTTTGTTTTGTGGGCTTTTTAAAGGCAAAGCATCCAATTGATGAATTCAATCATTTGCTGTATGTACTCAGTGATTTCTCAGGAGGACATATGGACAGTCTCAGGAGACTGTCTGCATGATCGGAGCTGCGTGGAGCCAAAACCAAAATGATGGGCTGATCGCTTTAAAAGTATAAATGGAGGGAATATCTGAGGATCTCTGGCTGTTTTCCTTATGAGGCAGTGCTGGATTATCCCCTATAATCAGTGCTTTCACCAGCCCAGTTTCAAATAAATTAAATGTAAATATCTCATTGCTTTCTTTGGGTGATTATTCCAGACTGAAATGTATACAGCTGCTAAGAGCTATTTGACTTCAGCATTTCCTTTCTTAATTTAATCTCCTTGTTCTGCGTGACACTTCATATATGTGTCCCTGCATATGTCCTCGTACCATATGGACACATTCCACATCTACACAAAAGGAGTGCGAGGAGGTTGAAATTCCCGAGCTCAGACAGAGCTGTAATAAAAGGACTGACAGACTGGGTCTGTAATATGCCTGACCTGACAATTAAGCGAACTTATTACCGTGTCAGCCTGCCAGATGGATCATCTACTCATGATGTAACGTGTGTTGCTTCTTGAATGTATTGGAGTGCAGTTTCCTATTTTATGTTTGTTGAGTGGAGAAAGGGAGAGGGAAGAGACAGTTTTATTTGATCTAAACCCACTCATTTCAAGTGTGTTTAATGATAGCAATATGTGACAAAAAAAAAATCCTAGGCCTTGGTCCACATTTATTTTAATTTCAAGCAATGGGGAGAGATGGAAGAGATAAAATGATAGGCTAAAAATGTCTCTTGATGTAAAATAGCAGCTTGAGTCCTGAAAGGGCTTTCCTTGCTGCACCCTGCAGCGTTCTCAGATACATTTGTCAGAGCTTTGCCGGGTAGGAATTTGGGGCTTTGACTATGAGAAAAGTCAGGTTGGACTGATTCACATGAGCTTTATAATTGTTTCCTCTTAGCTTACTAAAGGTAGTAAGGCTACACTGAAAAAGTGGGGTGGAAAGCAGGTCTTGGTCTGAAGCTTCTATCATTAACCTGGACTTTCTTTTAACCAAGTCCCACCCTGAATCTTAGAAGGAGGTAAGTTGTTCTCAGTCCTGTGTTGTAGATGTGTCCCGGAGACTGCCAGACCTCCACCTGCTGTTGTGTAACCTTAGCTGAGCCATCCTCTGTCTCTGGGCTGCTCTTCTGTTAAATAGGGAAAACCCCCATTTCTTTGCCCACCCGCTCAGTGCGCGGTGTTGAGTGAATGTCCAGGACCTGCTGCAGTGGGGATGCATAGGTGATGTGCTATTTGAGACCTTCAGTATTTGCATCTGGACCACTGGGGTTTTATTCTCTCCACTGTTCTGTGACAGCAGCATGGGTGGATTGGGATCAAGTGTCTCTCTCCAAGTCTTACGTTGAGCACAGCCTTGCGAGTGTGTGCAGCTGTTTTACCTTCCTGTGTGGCTAAGCTGGCAGTCAACAGCATCAAGGTGCTGTTCTCTGCCTGAACAGGTTAAGAACTCCCTGTGCATCCAAACCAGGTCCCTCAATCTGCTTGTACACCTCTGAGGAGCTGTAAGCCAATGACCTAAGGAAACATGAAGTTGATCCTCTTGGTCTGCAAAGATGCTTGAACTGGCTTTGCAAGTGTAATGTGCCCAGCAGCCGGGAATTTTTCCTGCACACAAGTGCAGAATGGTAGAAGGGAGACAGTAAAGATTAGTGCTCAGAACTGCCACCTCCTTTGGAGATGCATTGTGTGGAGATGTCCCAGTGCATCCAGCATGGCTCCATCACATGCTTTTGACTCCATTAATTAGACTTGTACGCAGGAGACACTGCAATTTTGCTGTTGGAAGACTGTTCTCTGGGGAATTTTTAGCATTGTATTTACCTGTCTGATTTTCTTGAGCGTCCCTAATGCTGGCTCTTGTGAAGACTCAGCTTCATCTCTGGCTTGGCTTATTTGATGAAAGCATTTTGGTATCCTGGACTCAGATAAATGCTCTTGGTGTAGGATTTGTTGTCTGCAACTGAGCTTGGAGGGAAGTTGAATCTGGAGTGTATTCGCTCAAATACATTTGGTCCCAATTCATATCATGGTAGTGTTGGTCAGCTGCTGGTGCTTTTTTAAAGACAGAAGTAGCACAAGTCTGGTTTCTAGCAAAAGAACCTGCCTGCATGAGAAACTGGAGTTTAAACCTTTGCTTTTCAGTATCTTTCATATGTCAGGGTATACAGGCCTGAAATTAAGAACCTGACCTTGCCCACCCTGTATCAGATGAATGGTCACTCCAGCTCAGTGTTCTTCAACTTAAATACCAAAGAAAGAAGACAAGAGTGGTGCAAATGCATATCTACACTGCCCCAGAATATTTCCCTTTGTTTAAGAATTTGCTGTTCACAGAGAAATGGCTTGATTAAAATTATATCTTCCTTAATATTCAGTCAGGGATTTTTCCTCCATCAGATCATCCAATTGCTTTATCAGCTCATGTAAATCTCTGGAATTTAAAACATCTCATGGCACAGAAGTTCAGTGGAGGTGGGGCAGACCCACCTTATTCTTGGTATTTTCCCTTTGCTTCCCACAAGGGTGGTTTCCTGTTGCTTCTTTCTAGCACTGGAAGTGACAGAACAATCATTCCTCCTGTTTGTACCACTCAGAGTCTTAGCTGTCTCTTTTCAAGGCTCAAGGCTCCTGGGATATTTAGTTATTTCAGAGGAATGTGAAAAATTTAGGTGCAGTATCCATGCAGTTTCTGATCAGGTATTGCAATCTAACTGCAAACTGGTAAGCTTATATGCCAAAAAAAAGTGGAAGTGGCTATTGGACCTGTGTTATTTTATTTTTTATTTGCTGTTGACTTACTCTGAAGCAGGCTTAACTGTGGGTTTTACTTATTAGAGGTGAAGTCTGTGATTCGACTGTGGGACTTTCAGAATAACTTCCCTAGTGCCCTGCTTTTTTCTGGTTTGTTTTGGTGGTTTTGTTTGTTTGTTTTTTTTCCCAGTCATTGCAGGATTAAACAACTTGACTAGATTTTGACCTTTTTGCCAAACTTTTTATGTGATAGTTTCCAAAGACAGTATCCGTGGGCACTTTGATGCTTGCAAATACAATGTGAGAGTAGAGGTACAGGATGACTGAATTGGGAGAGGTCTGATGCAGCCACAGTACTTTGGAACAAGATGGGATCTACTGTTCTCCCTTCCTTCACAGATCTCTGACATATCTCTTTATTTTCAGTAAGATTTTTAATTTTTTCTGGCATCAAGTTTTCCATCTGTAAAACAGAGGTGGTAATAATAACATATCCCACCTGGCTGTCTGACTTTAGAAAGGATTTTCGAACCTCCAGCTGAAAATTCTTCCGCAAGCACAAAAATATTACAGTTTTGCCAACTTATGTAAAAAACTGTTTCTTGCGGTGAAAAATCAGTATATCATACACTTTTATTTTCTGCAAGGGAATTCAGCATCAGCCTCTTCCAAAATGTGTTAGGTAATGTTTTGCATTATAGATTGTGTGCTTTTAATTTAATTTCAAGTTCTATGCAGGGAAGAAATTGTTGAGCATACTTTAGTGATTTATACTATGATTTGATCAGTGTGTAAGTAGTCTGGCAGATCTTAACTTCCAGAAACATCTAAGAGTTCAATACATTAGAGATGAATAAGCTATGTACATGAGCATGTGTGCTTTTATTGCTAAAGCTAAATTAAAACTTGAGCCCTTTTGGGTTGAATTAGCCAGCACTTCTCCAGCTCTTTTTCTGTCTTTCAAAACTCCTCTGTGCAACCAGTATGATTCTAATGTGCTCTGCATTATTTTTCTGCTTTAACATGAAGACCTGGAGAGACAGTGAAAGCTCTGTATAGAATGTATTGTACAGTGAGGGAGGGAGCCCAACAAAGCTAATTATACAGACACTCCCACTCTATTACCCTTTAGAGAAATTGAGCCTAACATTCTGCTCTGAAGCTTGTTAAACTATTCTTTTTGGGTGCAAGGAGCTTATTGAGGGAATGAAATAGCTACACTGTGTAATCAGAATGGGAATTGGAGCAGATCATTATATTTACTCATTTGATTAGCCATAAAATAGCTACTGAAGTCCCCATTTTAAATCTGCTTAGCAATTGTGCAGCAGGGCAAACTGGGTCTTTTAATTAGAAAAGAAAAGACATTGCAGTATTTTTTATAAGTAATAAATATATAAACACACACACATTGTGATCCTGTTTATGTAAATAACCTCTTCCCTGTGGGTGTTCTTGCCTCCTAATTGTTCAGGGTCTGTCTGCTTCCAGCTGCAAAGAAAAAGGGAATGATAGATCTACACTGGAAAGCACAATGTCTGGGGCTTAAAATCCAGCCAGAAATTTAGATTAGCCATTAGAGTAAAACTGCTACAGAAGGGGTAGGTAACCGCAGAAAAAGATTGCATGGAAAAGCAGAAGGTCATTGATTACTGGAGGGACGTTAGGTCAGGTTGTGCAAAGGTCTTTCAGGAGCGCAGGGTCAGTCCTGCCTCAGGGAGAGGACTGGACTGAACGGTCTCCTGAGGTCCCTTTCAACCTGTCAGATTTACTCAAGAGAGGTGAGGCCGTACTGCATCATCAGGGGTTGCCTTGAGTGGGTCCCATTCCCAAGGGAGCTGGAGTCTGGGGGGCTCGGGCAGGGGCAGTGCACGATCCCCGCAGGCGTCTGAGACCAGCAGGTCCCCAGCTGCCTTGCGGGCACTGCCTGCCTTTGTGCACAGCCACTGCCAGGGATGCCCTGCTTTCTCTCTGAGAAAACTCAGTGCCCAACCACTGTCCATAAAGGCTTGGAAAGGAGCCATTACTGAAGGTTTCATTTTCTGGCTTCCTTTGCTATCTGAGGAACTTGCAAATCAGAGCAGATGTTCCAAAGGCAGTGAGCTCTGTAGCCACTGGTTTCTCTGTTCAGGATGGTCACTGTCTTAATATTTCCCATGTATAAAATATGCTTTTAGGAAGTCTAAAGCTGTGAAAGTATTTCAGCTTTTTATTTTTTTAATTTGATTTTAAGACAATGTGAAACAGTAAAATGAGCTTGGTTACAGAGAGTAGACTTGTTTTTAAAATGCATTAGAGTATGTGGAGGACTGACCATTGGTAAGCATGTGTTGTGGTGCTGTACTTTTGTGGGTCACTGAAAAGTCATGTTCTTAATGACAATAACAAAACCATTCTTTTGATGTTGCCTGTGGATGACAAGACCTTTGGGCTGCAGGAAGGGGCACAGTAGAGCTTTACCATTACCATTACATTCATGTAAGGCATGAAATAAGTATTTGGCCTGGTGATTCATTTTTTTTGTGGACATACTCTCCAGTATTTCCTTACTCATAGTTAACTGGTCCATGGGTTAGAACCCACTTGCAAATGCCCAGAAATCCTGCTGTGTTGAGAAGTCATGTTCAGAGAGGCTCAGAGCAATCCCTCCCAGATGTGCTGTGGGGACTTGAAAGGCCACACCTCAGGGGAAGAAATGCCAGCACTGGCTGTTGTGCATCTGCCAAGAAAGATGTTGATGCCTGGGGATTGTTACTCTGGCATTGTTCCACAGCACTAAAATGTATAAGCAGGACACTGAGCCGGCCAAATAAAAAGAAAAAGCGCCATTATTAGACCCAAAATACCGTTAGTTTGTAACTCCCTGGCCAGGAGAACAAGCACCTAACTATAAAGAGCTTAGAAGTGTACTGTAAATTTTAGTGAACGCCTAATTCTCTTTTTAATGTGGCTGGGACACCTGCAGTGAGCTGGGGCTGTTCTGCATTGCCCTGCATTGCTGAAACCACCTCAAGGCCCACCTGGCTGTCAGAAGGAGCAGGGGTAAAGGGAGATTGCATGGTTCAGTTTTCACTTGATTGTGGCAGAAAGGCTATTTAAGGGCTTTCTCTGAAGTTCTGCACACCTGTAGCTGCCACTGAAATTAATGGAAGTTTTGACATTGGTGCCAATTCTTCTCCTTTTCTTTCCATTCACCACTCTGCTCATATCCATTCTGTGCCACAGGGGTGGAGAGAGCCCTAGTCTAGTCTCACCAGCACGGTATATGCAGAATAACCAGCCAAGTGAGAATCCCAGAGGAACATTTTTAATGTTACATCTCCCTTTGGATACACGCCTTTCCCAGCTGAGCGGTGGCTTTGCAGCTGAGGAAGCGGGGTTTGTGTTTAGAGCAGGTCTGTGAATTGCGATTGTTGACTGGATCAAGCTGTCACTGTGTCACTTAAATGTTACAATCTCTCAAGCTGTCATGATGACTTTTAAGTTGAAGCAAAGGTGATGGCTTCCTTCTCACATCAACAGCCGCGCCATTTCCAGAGCTGTGCATTCTGGCACTCTGCCGCCTGCCTTCTGCTTTGAGGATTTTTATCCCCCCAGCCTCTTTCCTGGGGTTATTTGCATCTCACCTGCCTGGCTGCTGTGAGGACACAGTTAGATCAGGACACACAGCTCCATGCTTTCAGTAAGCCGGGTGTTTCCAGCCAAGAATGTAACTTTCCATAGTAATTTGGCGTTATTTGCATAGGATTCTCTCCCTTCCAGGGAAAAGTATACTCCTGTAATCTGGTCTAAAAGGGCTCCTAAAGGAATTATTTAGCTATTTCTCTAGAAGTATGTAGTAAATTTCCCGGGAGGACTGGTGCTCTTCTGCGTGGTGGAGGAGTGAGAAAGTGTTTAGTGAGATTTCCCAAGAGATGAGCCTGTGTCTTTTCTGTAGACATATTTGCTATTATTGCTCATTGCAGGGACTTGCCGCAGTTTACAGAAGGAGCTTTGACTTTGCTGGGTTTCTGCCACTTCAGAAAGGGCTTTCTCTTCTGAAGAGCTGATCTCACTAATGCTTGAGTCCAAACACTCAGTGAAGAAGTGCTGGGTTGGGCTGCTGAGATGGTCTCACATAGGTGGAATGAGCTGCCCTCAGAAATGAGCATACACAGAATGCTTTTTATCTGTGAAGTAAAGGCAAGGGCACAGGTATTTCTATACATGTCCACTTGTATATGTTGGGAAGTCTCTCTGGATTTTTTCCAAAGACTGTGTGAGCTGTGTTTTGGCATTTGCAAAGCCTACAAGTCTGATGCATGTGTTCATGTGACAGGCAATGGGAATTCATTGCACTTCTGGTGATCCATCAAAAGTTGTTGGTCTCATGCTAATACCTTAAGATCCTGCCTGGACTGGAGCAATACCCACTTGGAGCCTGATGGACCTGAGGTTATGGTGTGCACTCCTGATCCAGCTGTAATGTTTGGTGTTTTCAGATGAACCATTATAGGAGGCGGCAGTGGCTTGCAGTAAGGGCAGGTGAAATGCCTGAGCTGCTGTGGCAGCTGAGCACTTAGATGCTGGTGGGTTTGCTCATAGTTGCTGGGATTTTGAGTAGGAGGACAAGAAAGTGAAATCTTGAATACTATGGGAAATTTGGTCTTTGGCATCTGAGTAGGAAAATGTGCGGCATTCAGCATCCACAGGGAACTTGGTGCTCAATCAGGCAAAGAGCTAGAGGAGCTGAAGAGTATGACCTTCTGTCCATTTTAAGTCATGGTCACCGCCTTTTAGCCCATTGAGGCTAGCCATTTTCCTAGGAATGTTCTTTCCCAGGCTAAGCTGGGAGGTGGATAGGCTGCTGGTTTTGCAGGAAACCCAGAGCCCCATTTCAACCCTCCGGCAAAGGACCAGGTCACCTCTGCTTCTGGGCTGGCGACACTGGAGTTGAATTTCTGCCTGGTCTTTGGAATGCCCAGTCTCAGGTCACCTCCAGTTTTGGCAGAGTGGAAATGCTCCCCCCTGGCAGGGATAGGCAGTGACTGGATTCACCATTGCAGTCAGTTCTTGGTCCAGGCACTCCATTGATATAATTAATGCTGCATAGCAGGGAGCAGCCACTTCTCTGAAGGCTTTTGCAGGATCTTTGGAACCTGCCCATGCGGTGTTTCTGTCTGCGTGTCCCTCTGCCATTCAGGGTTGGAGGAATGACTAAGTAGTGCTGACGACATCAGTTGTTGGCCTGTATTAATTATTTCCGCGGGTTCTATTTACTTGCGTGTTCCCTATGGGAATGTTGTGCATACAGATCACAGCAGCACTTAATTTTATTGCAGTGAGCGGCTGAGGTTCGGGAAGGGGAGGGGTGAGAGGAGAGAAAGGGTCGTGTATGCGTCAGCCCTGTCAGGCTTTTCCTTCTGTTTCATTTGTGCTGAGATTTTTATTATCATTAAGCCGATTGTATCTGTGGCACAAAGGGCTGAGTTACCTCGGTAACCACACTAGCTGGGATGGTAATCCATTTATAGCATCACTGCTCAGGTCTGATTAAATTAGCATGCTGATGACGTAAATGCTTGGCTGGGTGATGCTGATGAGGCTGCTCCTAATAGGAACTCTCGCCCTTACATTTATTCTCATTTATTTCATGAGACCCCTGCAGGAAATGTACAGAAATAAGGCTACAGATGATTGACTCTTGTTTTCAGAACAACTTGTGCTGCTAGCAACAGACAGCGCTTGATCTGAATGCAGACAGCAGCCTGCACATTTTGCCTTGTTTCTTCCCACTGCAGAATTCCCCACACAGCCCTGCCGAGGCAGAGCCATGCTCTGGAGCCCTGCTTGCCATCTGCCACAGCAGCAGCGGGAGCAGCTCCTCTGGCTGATGGGTTATTTCCAGACACTGCTACAAAAAAAGTAAAAAAGGTAATAATAAAAGAAAAGGAACACCCTGGTTCTTTACTCCCTCTTGTGAGATTCCTGCAAATGCAGACATCCTTTTACTCACTCCAAACAAGGCAGTTATTTATGTCTGAATCTTCAGTGTTGAACAATACCGTTCAGTGCTCACATGTGGATCAAATGCTTTCAGCATCTTCTGTCCAGCCCCTTGAGGGAAAACACTGACAACTGCATGATCACATTGCTGCGTCTGTTGTTTGATGAAGTGGCGAGAACAAGAGGACTGAGAGTTGCGGTAACTCCTGGTTTCCCTTCCCAGCCATGCCTCTGATTTACTGGATAGGGAGTCTTTGGGGCAAGCAGCTTCCTAGCAGGCTATTTGGGGCTCCTAGAACTTCAGTTTTTCATCTGTAAAAAGAGAATTATAAAGGATGCTTTTACTTTTTTTTCCTTTTTTGCAAGAAGCATGGGAGTGATTTGTGTGTTTAAGTTCCAAAAGTATTTGGAGATCCTCAGGTGGAAACTCTGAGATTCTGAACAATTTGCCATTTTAATTGTCAGATTTGATTTATCCAGTCAGCATAGAAGGATTTAAAAGGAATTTTTGAACAAAAGCAGTTTTGGGATGGAGGACTAAAAATGCAATAAATTTTAAGTAGCAATAAATAGTTTGGCATTTGCCCTGGAGTATGAGCAGATGTGGTTGCACAGAAACCACTGGACTACACCTGCTTTTGGTTGGATTTGGACATGGAAATCTGTTATTTGTGAAATAATGAGCATGGTTTTGAGACACAAACACAAATATGTCAATACTGTCATTTTCTGGGCCTGCAAATTCTTACCTAGAGCTCACAGGGCTCTTCCCTGGGAACACTGTGATAAAGCTTTTTTGGGTATGTGGGAGCCCTCTACCCATGCCTACCTATGTTGTTTTCTTTGAGAACTATCCAGTGCTTGAAGAACCCTGCCCAGAATCTGAAGCTCTACAAAGATGAGGGACACCGAATTTGTCAGTGGCAGTGCTTCACCCACCTGGCAGCCAGCTGAGCTGGAGCATCCCGATGCTGCTCCCCTTGCTCCGTGCTCCCTGTGCAGTGATAGGGAGCAGCTGAGCTGGGGATGTTCCGACTCATTCCTTGGGTTGTGTGGGACACGTGTGCTCCAGCCGCAGCCTCGCCAGCACCACGCTGAGAGGTGGACTCTGCTCCCCAGCCTCCTGCCAGAGCAGGTGCACTCTATTAATGAAGGTATTTCAAGGAGTTTAATGCTACCTCTGCCTCAGTCCAAAGCATCTTGCTGTCAAGAAGTCCTGCACCCATGGCCTGGGATGCCTTACCCTGGGACTTTCCTTTAAATTTAAATTTCTGTGGCTAATTCCATTAATTTACTGTTTTCAGTGTAAAAAATGTAAAAGGCAGCAGCAGCGGTGTGTTCAGGAGGGGCTGTGGGTACTCCTTAGCTGGGCTCTGCTTCCTCCAGAAGTGACAGTCATGAACAGAATTTTCCTGATTTATTTCCTGGATAACCTCCACCTCCTGGTAGGACGAACTGCCCCAAGAGACAGACTCAGGGGCCCCCACCCAGCACACGAGGTGGTGGAAGCTGTCAGAGGAAATGTCCAGCACTCAACAAGAGGGACTCCAGAATGTACTGAGGCTTGGGAAGTCATCCCTTTCCTCCTCGGGTCGGCAGCATCTCTGCTCAATAAGTAAATAAACAGCCCTTTTTTAATTACACCCTTTGGTTAATTAACCTATGTGCTGGGGCTGCCAGGAGCGCATGGACAGGAGATGGCTGTCTCTGTTCCAGCTGCATTCACAAGCTGACTGGCAATATTTTGGCATCAAAACCATTCCTGTGCATTTCAGGAATATCACAAAAGCCTAGCTGAGGTCTGAGCCCCTCTTTTTCAGCTTTTTCTTTTCCCAACGATTTCTCCAAAATAAAGAGTATTTTGGCCTCTGAAGGGTCTGCCCCTGATTTGGTTTGCTGAAGGAGAAGTTACTTTGGCTCTAACAAGCTCAAGTCAGACAAGGACCGCAGGACAGGAGGGGAAGTCCCACTGAAATTCCCCTCCCTTCCCCACGGGTTTCTGTGATTTTTGGCATGAGTGCACTGCCTTAAGAGTGCCTGGAAATTTTCATTATAGGTGAGAAAAATTTCAACTCATTTGTCTACCAAATTAGATCAAGGCAGGAGATGAACAGTAATAAAATTCCTGTTTGTTGAAACAGACCCATTCTTGCTCATTTGGAGAAAAAGAAAAGCCTCTCATGTTTGCATGTGTTTGGATTTTGATGTTACTTGAGCCTCGTACCTCTCTTGTCTGAAGTCCTTGGGATATTTGTATCT